>BOPN01007271.1:60036-62094 GCA_017312705.2 Penaeus japonicus | reverse complement strand
TAGTTATAACCAGCTTGCTGGCCACAGTTGTAACCCACCACTGAGAGCAGTTGTTATAACCACTCGATGCCCTGGTTGTGATCCGGTGGATAAGAGACAGATGTTCACGTGCCATGGTCTTTATTGTGGACTGTTAATACACCAGACTCTGGGCGAAGGCAAGAGGTCAGAGCTGTTCGCTCTTGTCTGTCTGTCTGACCTCTCTGTCCTGATCTGTCTGTCTGTGATCCTTGCATGTCCTTCTGTACCAATCTTCAATCACTTTCTACGCCTTAAGGCCTTCTGTTAACAAACACAGCTGCCTAGAGAAACTAGTGTTCTGAGGCGGAAACGAACATAAGAAACAGGAAGCGTCAGGTCAAAACACACTGCCATCGATATTGCATTGAATTAAGTAGACATATATGATCAATGTCTTGGGTCACATAATATCAACACCAGTGCCTTACAGAGAGAGAGAGAGAGAGAGAGAAGAGAGGGAGAGAAGGAGAGAGAGAGAGAGAGAGAGAGAGAGAGAGAGAGAGAGAAAGAAAGAGAAAGAGAAGAGAAAGAGAGAGAAAAGCAGATATATATATATAGAGAGAGAGCGAGAAAAAGAGAGAGAGAGAAGAGAGAAAGAGAGAGAGAAAGAAATAGAAAGAAAAGAAAAAGAGAGAGAGAGAAAAAGAGATATACATATAGAGAGAGAGAAGAAGGAGGAGGAGGGAGGAGGGATAAACTGGGGAAGAAGGGGGAAAGGGAAAGGGGAATGAGAAGGGAAATGTGGATAGGAAAAGGAATGGAATGATAAATAAAGGGAAGAAGGGAGGAATGAAAGGGGGTTAAGGGAAAGAGGAGAGGGAAAGGAGGGATATTAATCTCAGGAATGTACTGTGTGAACTCGGCCGATAACTATCCCGGGCATCTGACGAAGGGGCGGTTGTCACGTGGGTTATCATTGCATGAGAAGGCAATATGCAAATACCTTGTTTATTCTTCTACATAGTTGTGGATGTATTTATCTTATCTAAAAACAAAGATATATACAGACATATACATATCGAAAGCAGATAAACACACCTGCATACACATAGAGGTACAGATTGTACTGTACTGTATATAAGAGATGTCATCATAAAATACAAAGAAAAAACATCAAATTAAGACTATTCTCAAAAATGAAGAAGGAACAGATTATGTGTAATCAATGAAACAATAATTTTGTGACGATAATCCCTCATGAAAGAATAATCTTCTAAAGAAAGGTTAGATTCATGGTGATTTGTGAGTGAAAATAAATAGATAATTGCTAAAGAGCAGGTCTTGGTTATGGTTAATCAAAGAAACAATAATTTTGTGAGGATATTCCATCATGGAAAAAGTATCACCTTAAGAAGGAAGGTACAGTACGAATCATTAAAAAATTATCTTTTTGTAGTTGTAAATCACATTTACTTAAAAACAAACAAACGCACAAGGGGGATACATGAATATCACACAATGCCTTCCCTTCAGTTATGAGGAAGTCCAAGTAAATTGTTCTGGTAATGACAAAGAAATTGCAGCCACTTTAGAGACATAATGTTTTTATGATTCCCTTTGTTGCTGTAGGTTTATTTTTAGGTCTGCACATATATATAAACAAAAACAAATACTCTCATATAAACACACAAAAAAAATATACACAGCCACACGCCAGTAAAACAACACACACACACACACACACACTCCAGCATCAGAAGCCGAGTGCTGACCATACTCCATCTCATCTAATCTCTCTCCCGACTGAGCATCCTAACGCAACCCGAATTCATCAACTAGTTTTCAACCTTATTCATAGGTTTATTTGATGACATTTCCGCTCCGGCTGCTACAGATATAGCGAGAGGACCCGCTAGGCGCCAGGAGGGTCTTTGATCTTGAGGTAACGGACAGTCTGACGGCCGAGACGGATGTGCTAAGATGATCGACCGATGGGAAGGCATCAGCATCACAACTTGTACACACATGTCGTGGGTCTCGCCGTCTGGAATGACTTTGGGTCAGATTCTGTATAAGTCTACGGGGTCAGGACGCCTT
>BOPN01007271.1:52536-55036 GCA_017312705.2 Penaeus japonicus | reverse complement strand
ATATAATCATGTTTGATATGTAATCCTTTAGAACATATCATACTGAAACGTTAAGTACATACATTTCTTTAGATAATTATTCAGTTTCATTCTCACTGTAATTTCTGCTACATTCACCGCAATCAACTTGGACCATTCTTCATGCGACGTGTAAATAATACGTGGAGTGCCTCGTCTCGGAGGTAAAATGCTGAACTCCAAGAGTCAAATAGGAGTTATGCTGGACTCTATAACTAAGCCAATATTGACACTTTTATCCCCGAGACATTTGGAATCCGGCGAAAAGCCATTCCCTGATACTGTTCCGATCTTCCTCTAAGGGATAAACTGAGGGTTGAACACCTGATCTTTGGAAAAAATAATGAACTACGTAATCTCGAACCATCGTTGGACAAAGGGATCGTGCGAAAGATAATTGCAAGGTGTGTTGACAAGACAGCAACATATCTATGACCGATATCCGAGAAATATAGAGCGTGGACTGAGCAATCAAGCTTCATAAGAGAGAGATCTGCATCAACTCTGGTCAAGGTTTGTTCACCTTTACTTTATATCTTTTGTGTAACGCAATTTTCAGGGCGATTCAGTGATTGTTCTAGGCACGATTTTTATTTTTCAGGTATGATGATTTTTATGATTTAAAACTAATGGCAATATAATTAATTATGCCCAGTCAGGTGATTCATTTATCCTGTCAATGTATAAAAACGCAGTGTTTCATAGTGGAATTGCGTGATTCATAGAACATCTGTGATTGATAATGGACCATACACTTCAACATGATTTAATTAGGGTGTGCAGCTGCCCCGTAATGTGTGCTATAGTTAATATATAGTTTATGTGATAACTGTCGAATGAAATTCATCTCATATTTGTCTATGTCAACTTCTCTGGATGAACAGAAAGTGCTTGAATGACTCAGATAGGTTAAACGGTTGTTGTGTCAGACCGTCAGACACACACACAGCTTTCGTAAATAAAAATCATCAAGTCTATGGGGGACTTGTGCACCTTGTACTCATGTACCTTGCAAAACGCGTGTTTGTGGGTGGAACTGGGCTAGGAAAGAGAAATATCATCTACTTTTATCTGCATCAGTGGTGTGGAGGGAAGGAAAAAATAGGGATGATGATTATATTTCCTGTTATCATTTTTGTTTTCTTAATGATGATAATAAGGATTATATAACAAGAACAACAAGAGTAACAACACAAATGATAGTAAAAATGATAATCACCATAACCAATGATGATAATGATAACACTAATAATCAATAATGACCAATAATGATAATGATCATTAATATGATAATAATGATAACTCTTATTCTAATGATAACAAAAATAATGATGATGTTGATCATGATAATAATGAGAATTATGATAATAGTAATGATAGTAATAATGATCATCATATTAATGATAATAGCCATAATCGTGATAATGATGATAATGTATTAATAACATCAGTGATTATATTAACAATGATAGTGGTAATGATAATAGAAATGATAATGCTCACAACAATAAAGATGATAATGAAGATAATAATGATATCACTTAACAATGATAATAAATATGATAATGATAATGATAAATATGCTGTTAAGGATAGTGATGATAATATTAATAATGATGATAGTAATCATTATTGTTATCAATATAATTTCGAAAATAGTAATGCTAATTGAAATAGTAATAATGATAATGGTGATAATAATAATGATAATGATAATAGTAACTATAATGATATGATAACTATAATGATTATGATGATAAAAAGTGCGATGATAATGATAATGATAACAACAATAATAATAAGAATGATGATAAGGATAATGACAGTATTAACATCAACAATAACAATAATGATAATAATAATAAAATTACAAGTGATATCAATAAAAGACAATGCTTACGAATCTCAAATACCAATAAATCAATTCTCCCCCATCCCCTATCCCCCACCCTACCCTACCCCACCCCACCCCACCCTACCCCACCCCACACCACCCCATCCCACCCTACCCTACCCCACCCGACCCCACCCGACCCCACCCACCCCACCCTTCCAATCGAAGACCGAACCCCGATCGCTTATCCTCATATGCTATGAAACGCGTCAACTCAATCTTCTTAGTGCAAAGGCATTTATCCGAGTCCCGTGAACAGAAGGGCGAGGTATTAATGCAATTGCGAACCGGAACTCGGTGTCTTAACATGAGACTGACCCTCGCTATGAATATCCTTGGTTAATTTGCATATTGCAGGCAAAGCGATGCGAAACACACATGGTTAGGGTACGACATGACTTGGTATGTTGTATGATTGAAGTGATGTGGGCTGTCTAAGGATTAAGTTGAGTGTTGACGTTAAGCATCTCTCTTTCTTTATTTTTCTTGTTTTTTTCCCTCTGTCTCTTTCTTCTCTTTCTTTCTTTCTCTTGCTTTTTTCTCTCTTTCTCTCTCTATTTCTTTCTTTCTCGCTCTCTACTCTTTTTC
>BOPN01007271.1:31498-36114 GCA_017312705.2 Penaeus japonicus | reverse complement strand
GAACACGCGTTCACCTACACTTAGCCCCCCCCTCCCCGCCCCCACCTCTCTCTCTGTCTCTCACGTCGCCCGCATTCCCCTCTTGTCTCAGTCGGAACCCAAACGCAGCTCCAATGGAACCCCGGTGTATGACCTCACAAACTTCTCTAGTCTCTTTTAGCCTTGCTATTATACCATATTTTCTCCTCCTCCCCCTTTCCCCTTCTTCCCTTCCTGCTCGGTGTTTATTTGCACGTCGCCTAAGATATAAATACAAGTTCGAAACGCCAAGCGGCCATTTGAAAACGCTATGCCTGTTCTTTTTATTCCCTCGCGTCCGTTCGTTCACCCTTTTTGGGTGTGGAAGGGAGAGGGGGTTTACTTATATCTTTTTTGTTTGTCTGTTTCTCGTTTGTTTGTTTTTTCTTTCTTTCCCTTTCTCTCATTTCGTGTCCTAGTGCTTCAGTGCACGTTTCTGTTATTATTATTATTATTTTTTTAATTATTATTATTATTTTAATTATTATTTTAATTATTATTATTATTATTTATTTATTATTATTATTATTATTATTTCTTTTTTTTTGAGGGGGGGTTCTTCGTTTGCTTAAGTACACCTTTCTTAGAAAAAAAAAATCTCTAGAAGTCCATCATTCATTCACCTCTTTCTTCTTAACCATCTCCTAGATTTTCCTTTAGCAATCGGGTTTCCTATCCTACACCTCTAAAAAAAAATAATGAATACAAAATATGAGCTGTGACTGCCTGCAAGCACATCGTCGCCATCCCATTCGAAGTTCTTGAATTACTGAAATATCTATGACTTAAAGGGAGTCAACCACAAGTAGCCTACCTTGCTCTCGCACCTTCATTGCGTCGTTGCATGTTTCGAGCCTTTTGTATGACCGTTGCTTTCAATGCTATCTAGTAGGATAATGGTGGGTGATTAATGCTTTTTTTGTGAGGGTGACAGGATTTTTTTTTATGGCGAGGTTAATTATGATTGCAAAATCAGTATCGACGGTTATCATTTTCATTATTGTTAGTAATTCAAAAAATGCACTGCATTACATTGGAAATACTTAATTGTCTTACAAGATATGATTCTTAAAATTTATGTTCCATTATTTAAAGTACAGTTCACCGCTACTACTATAAATCGGTTCCAAAACTACGGCGGTACAGGTTTTGGAAAATAATTGTTGTGCTATTAGTAGCACAAACGTGAACCACTGATAGTACATCCGGTTCCTTTACCATGTTATTACCCATATTTATCATTTTTATTGTTATCAGATAATATCCTGCTTATCGTTGCTGTCATTATTCTTGCCATGAATTTGGCTGTAAAGAATGCTATAATCATGATAACGATTCTTCGTTTTGTTGCAATTGATATCATCGGTATCTTTAAGACTGTAGCAAAAGATAAACAGTTCGACCTAATGGTGCAACGGCGTAGTAGAAGTTCGCACACTATTTCAAGGGTTAAATAACTATTGTTTTGATATTTCATGTTGCCCTTCGTTTTAACATGGACCGTAAGCATGATGCTTATACATACTATATATTCCCAGATTTGCCCACGAGCATCTATTTTTTAAAATTTCTTTAGTGTACATACCGTAAATATAACGTTATGCTTAGCATATATATAATGGCCAAGTAATCAATATGATGGCTGGATATTGATGTCTGTGTTTTTCCAATAACTATTAAATTATTGCAATAAAACAGTGATCATTTAGTCACTCTTACCTGTGAGTTCAACGCATGTTCCACCTGATACTTCCTCTACAGTACAATACTGACCTCCTATTTCTTTGTATTTTCCATTTCCATTTCTTCCCTCTGTTTATTCTTCCTACTTGTCTCCCTTTACCTCTTTCTACTTCTTACCTTCCCCCATTCCTCTCTTAGATTATAGATAGACCTCTCTCTGCCTCTTCTCGTCACTTACCAACTCCCTTCGGCAGTTGCACATATGGAAACATCATTGCGTCACACCATAAGCATCATTATATTTATTTCCTGCTAAGATTTTTTTTTCTGATGATAGTCCTACGGTTTTTACTTTCGTTCTAAAGATTCAGTAAATATTTTTAACCATTATCAGTGTAGTTTTTAACACCTAAAGGATTGGCGATACTGCTACTGGAAAACGAAGGTTTTAGTTTGTTCTGGTTCTAAGAGCTTTCTTGTTAAGTTTTATCTTGAGATTGCAAAAAAATAATCTCATTTTTGTACAGACTAAAGTAGGGCTACGAGAGGCAATGATTTGTTGTGCGAGTTATCTGCACTCTGCTTGCCACACAGATGTCTATACTTATATTCTTTTATAAATGACTAAATCATTATGAGTTGTACAGTATATCGGTACATTATTAAGGTTGCTTACTTGTAAATCTGCCTATATATCTATCTATATCCATATGAACTCATAATCATATATGGATTACTCAAAAGAATCTATAATCATTAATCAATGGAAATGGGAGCAAATGAGGTTAGAAGTATTTAGGCGGATCACTCAAAGTCAGTTTACTTGAGAACATTTGCTTACAGTATCTACTAATTCTCCTTTTTCTACCAGATTTTTGTTGATATCATCCACTCATGAACAATCTGCAGTGCACTTCTTCTAGAACTATCAACATGCTGGTATGATGACATTATATTTCATTTTTTCATTGCTCTCATATGTCATTTATTTCATTTAATTGTTCTCAGTAACACTGTGTGCGAATAACCAATAAAACATGTCTGCCTGTGTATGCCACGCACAAACAATTAACTTCTCAGAATACTATAATTAATAAATCACATTAATCAGATTCTCATAAGATCGCCTTTCCCGAATCAGTGGCACTAATGGAGAGACATTTTTTTTTATAAACATGTCTTATGCTAATCATGGGGAAGAAATATATCATCAGTCATCAATTGGTATAACAGCCCGAAGAACACTCAGAAAATGTATAGGGTTGGTACCTAATTGTTTTAGTGTTGAAACAAAGTAACCAAACTACAGAATGGGTTAAATTTTGATTGTTTCTTGTTGTCAGTTAGTCGTAGTTACCATAGTGTGCGCGACCATATACATTTGTTAGATGTTTATATAGTCTTAGAATACTTTTTGAAAACCTCCAAGGCCCATGGGGAAATCTAGGCAAGGCTTAAGAACACCTGGTAAAAAATAACCTGGTTGTTAGTGAGTGGAATTTCATTTACTTTTTTAATAATCCTCAATAATACAACCTGACCAAACTCCTTCAAAGCTAATATAAAGACAGAAAAAAAGACGCAGAGAAAAGAGAAAGTAAGAGAAGAAGAAAGCATTTCCATTCTTTACCATGCTTGCTGACATAGCCACCTTCCCAGACTGCCACCTCAAATGTTTCGTATTTAATGGCGCCTCTTCCGTCTGAGGCCACGAAAGGAACTGCCTTCAGAAATATCAACAACTTCTTTCTAAGTGGGTCGGAACACTGCCTCACGAATCAGTGTTTCGAAGCTTCAGGCACGCATACGAACGCTGTGTATTGACCCCCCCCCCTCACTGCGTATAAATGCCGTCTACTTTTTACCTTTTTGTGTCAGCACTTACCTAGAACTACTACCACTGCTACTACAATTTTTATAGCCACTCTACCTTTGGTTGTTATAGTGATTTACAACTTCTGCCAACCACTACCAACGGCCATTACCTTCACCACCTAACGCTCCCAACACATAAATGGTTCACATCACTCCCACTAATAATTCATATCATTAAGACGAAAATAAACTCAAATACCTTCTAGAAAGCCATTAATTTTTCATCCTTACTTCATATACGTATAAAGAAATTAATTTACGAGATGGCTCGAGATAGGCCTAGGCAATACGATCCCAGGGTAGTCCAGGCTGTTATAGAAGGCTGAGTAGGACTATGAAAGCAGCGGTTAATGGCTAGTTTATGGGCTATGAGAGGAATTTCTAATTTGTGGGTCGGATGGGTTAGGAAATGCGTTTCATTTGCTTTGGGCATTTTGTCAATGTTTTAATGTTTTCTGTTCTCAATTCTTTCCTTGATCATGAGAAAGAGAGAGAGAGAGAGAGAGAGAGAGAGAGAGAGAGAGAGAGAGAGAGAGAGAGAGAGAGAGAGAGAGAGAGAGAGAGAGAGAGAGAGAGAGAGAGCATTAGAAAGATGAGGAAAAGACGGAAAGGATGGAGTCAAAAGTAAATAAATGAATAAATGTAAACTCATCATGGTCATTATTATCACCATCACCATCAACAAAATAATAATGACAGTAATATTAGTAAGAATATAATGGATAACTATAATAATGACAATGATAATCATAATGACAGTAATAAGAACAGTAGTGACAATGGCACTAATAATGATGACAATAATAATAACAGAAATGATGATATCAATGATAATGATAACAATAATGGTGATAATGACACTAAAATGATGATAATGAATATAATGAATATCTTCATTGTAACAAAGACAATGATAATAATTAAAGTGATAATAACAATGATAACAATTATTATCATAATGATAATGATGGTTATGATAATAATGATATGAAAAGGATGATTATAATCATTATTATCATCATAAAAATAATGATGATAAT
>BOPN01007271.1:21498-23998 GCA_017312705.2 Penaeus japonicus | reverse complement strand
TATATATATATATATATATATATATATACATTCATATATATATATATATGTATATATATATATATATATATATATATATATATATATATATATATATATATATACATATATATATACCTATATATGTGTGTGTGTGTGTGTGTGTGTTTGTGTGTACATGTACAGTATATATATATATATATATATATATATACATATATATATATATATATATATATATATATATATATATACATATATATATATATATATATATATATATATATATATATATATATATATATATATGTATATATATATATATATATATATATATATATATATATGTATATATATATATATATATATATATATATATATATATATATATATATATATATATATATATGTATATATATATATATATATATATATATATATATATATATATATATATATATATATATATATATATATATATATATATATATATATATATATATATATATGTATATATATATATATGTATATACATATATATATATATATATATATATATATATATATATATATATACATATATATGTGTGTGTGTGTGTGTGTGTGTGTGTGTGTGTGTGTGTGTGTATGTGTGTGTGTGTGTGTGTGTATGCATGTATGTATATTCATATCAGGTATCAACGTGGAAAAAGAGAAGAACACGAGTAATCACATGACCACCATCCCACCTCCACGCCTTCATCTTCCACCTCCTCCTTCTCCTGTTCTTTTTCCACCCCCTCCTTCTCTTTTTTTTCTTCTTCTACCTTCTCCTTCTCCTCATCTTTTTTTACCTCCTCCTTCTCATCTTCTTTTTTCCACCTTCTCCTTCTCCACTTCTTCTTCCACCTCCTCCTTCTCTTCTTCTTCTTCCACCTCCTCCTTTTCCTCTTATTTTCTCATTATCTCTTCTTCTAACACTTCTAACATTTATTTCTCTACCTCCATCCTCTCTCGTCCTCACCTCTATCTCCATCTCTTCCATTTATACCTTCTTCTCCTCCTCTTCTACTTCCACATTTTTCCTCCAACGCCTCAAACCTTCCACCTTCATCTTTCCTCTTCTTCCACCTCCATCTCTTCTTACTCCTCAACCTGTACTTCTCTTTCCACTTCTACCCCCTTTTCTTACCCTTCCTCATCTCCACATCCAGCCCCTTCCACCTTCACCTCCTCCTCCACTACCTATTCCACCTCCACTTCCTCCTCTCCCCCATCCACTTCTTTTTCCTCCTCAACCGATACTTCTCTTCCATTAACCTTTCTTCTTCCCCCTTTTTTTCTCAACATCCATCCCCTTTCACCTTTACCTCCTCCTCTTCTACCCCCTCCTTCTCTACCTCCTCCAGCCCCCGTCCGCCTCTTCCATCACTTCCCCTCCACCTCTTCCCCCTCCACCTCTTACCCCTCCACCTCTTCCCCCCTCCACCTTTGTCCATGGTATAGCCCCTCACATTATCCCGGGCAATCTCACATCCTTTACAGAAACCCAATACTAAACGGGTATCCTATCCGGAATCCCCCTTCACTAACAGAGTCTTAAAAGTCCCGATACACAACTCTGCCTTGGTGTTCAGACACAAAATGCTCCGACAGAGTCCAACACAGTGCACGACAGGCGCAGGTATTTAATGGCAGTGTCGACAGCAGTGCTTTGGGCACGTTGGCACTTCGCTCCGAGTTACGGCCGACATCGATGTCTGTGCCACAATCGCGTTCAGAATGAAGAGCTGTGCCGGGCTACTTTCTTGGTATTTTTTTCTTCTTCTTCTTCGCCTTTTCCACTCTTTCTTTCTCCTTTGTTACTTTTGGTCTTTTCCATTTTTTCACGTTTTTTTTCCATTTCATTCTCTTTTTTTCCGTTTCTCTTTCCTTCTTCTTGCATTTTTTTTTCTTGTTTCCGTTTTTCCTTTTTCTTCCCGTGTTTTTTATCATATTTTCATTATTGTTTTATTCTATCTCTTCCTTTTTTTTTCTTTCTTTCTGATTTGATGCAAAAGCTGAAAGTATGTCTGGATAGCGTTTTTTATTCTCTTGTATAGCAGATGGGTTAAAAAATCTTCTCGTTCTTATTGTATATGTATTTAATTCCTCTACAAATATACACAAACACAAACAATAACAACTCAACGTAAACAAAACCAGAGCAGATGCCTTACCCCTCCCCCTCTTCGTCCCTCCCCCACCCCACCCCTCTCCCCCTCTCTCTTCTCTCTCCTCCTTTCGATCAACGATGATCTTACCCCTTAATTTATTTATCTGCTTCCGTGTAATTTCGCTTACTTCCTTTGATGAACGACACCTCTTCATCAAGAATAAGGAAAGAGGGGTTTATAGGAGATAGCAAGGGAGGGGGGAGGGTTTAAGGGAAGAGGGGGAGAAGGAGAACAGGGAGGGTGGAGGGGTTAAAGGGAAGAGGGGGAGAAGGAGAACAGGGAGGGGGGAGGGGCTAAAGGGAAGAGGGGGAGAAGGAGAACAGGGA
>BOPN01007270.1:49688-54688 GCA_017312705.2 Penaeus japonicus | reverse complement strand
ATCTCTCTCTTTCTCTCACTCTCTCTCTCGGTGTTTCTTACTCTTTCTCTCTCTCTCTCTCTCTCTCTCTCTGTTTCTCTCTCTGTTTCTCTTGCCTTTCCTTCTGTTATTCTGTCTGTCTCTTAATGTCTTTATCTGTGACTCACTCTGCCTTGCACCTCATTCATAATTTCGAGCTCTCGTAAACCACGTTATTCCGTTTTCTTTTAGAATCCCAGCTGTTATCACATCAATAAAATTCTATTACATTTGTCATAAAGCAACATTCCAAATTCACAGGAATATTGTTTTGAGTGTGTATTTGTTTGTGTTTGTTGGTCGGTGTGTGTGTGTTTGTGTATGTCTGCTTGTGAATATGTGCATATATACTATATGTATGTGTAACTATGTACGTGTATGTGTGTGTGTGTTTGTCCAAATGCATACATATCCGTGTATAAGCGTGCGCATGTAAGTATCATTGTGTGTTAGTCAGCGTGTGTTAGATCGTAAATTACAGTGTGTGGGCGGAGTCACATCAAGTGGGCGGGATTTACACAGAAAGGGCGGAGTTTTCGGTACAGTGTACATGTACTGAGGAAGAGTAGCCAATGTTTTGCTCTCATGTGTCTGTTTTTGTTTTTGGAAAGAAGTTTCTTGTTGGTTAATCTGTGTTTATGGTTGAATATAATTTTGGTCGGTTTTGTGCTCCTATTTTCGACTATATAAGTAATGTGTATCACTGCTACAATATATATATATATATATATATATATATATATATATATATATATATATATATATATATATATATATACATATATATATATATATATATATATATATATATATATATATATATATATATATATATATATATATATATACATATATATATATATATATATATATATATATATATATATATATATATATATATATATTCATATATATATATATATATATATATATATATATATATATATATATATATATATATATATATACATATAGATATATATACATATATATATATATATATATATATATATATATATATATATTCATATATATATATATATATATATATATATATATATATATATATATATATATATATATATATATATATATATAAGGGGAATAAGAAAGAAAAAGAGAGAGAAATAAATAACGAGAAAGAATCAAAATACAAAAAGGAAGAAAAGAAGAAAAGGTTGAGAGTAAGGGAGATGCGAGGGAGGAGGAGATGAGGGAGGAGAGGGTGAGGGGGATGGAGGAAGTGGAGTGAGGAAGAGGAGGGAGGAAAATGAGAGGAAGATGGGGGTTAGGAGGGGACGGGGCAGGGAGGGGGAAAGGGGGAGGGGAGAAGGGAAGGAGAGGGAGGGAAGGGGGGAGAAAGGGGAGGGATGGGAGGTAGGGGAATAAGGGAATTAGAGTGAGGAAACTCAAGGGATGAGGGAAGGTAGGAGGGGAAGGAGAAAGGGGAAATGGAAGGGAAAGAGAAAGAGCGAGAGGGCGAGGAACAGGAGTAAAGAAAGAGAGAAAGGAAGGGTGGGTGGGTGGGGGGGGTGAGGGGGAGGAAAAAGGGTAAGGGGTGGGGGGTGGGGAGGAGGAAAAAGGGTGGGTGGGTGGGAGTGGGTGGGGGAGGAAAAAGGGTGGGTGGGTGAGGGGTGTGTGGGGAGGAAAAAGGGTGGGGGTGGGGGTGGGGGGAGGAAAAAGGGTGGGGGTGTGGGGAGGAAAAAGGATGGGGGGTGTGGGGTAGGGGGGTGAGGGATGGGGAGGGTGTATGGGGGGTGGTTAGAGGGGAAAGGGGTTTGGGAAGGGAGGGAGGAGAGGAGGGAAAGAGGGAAGGAAGGTAAATAGATACAGATATCTAGAGAAAAAGGAGGAAATGGAGGAATAGATAAACGTGTTGATGGATAGACAGCTAAAGGAGAAGAGAGACACAGAGAGATAAATACGTAAATAGAATTACTCAACAAAATAGACAGACGAACATTTATCCCTAACAATACAAACCAAATGAAAAATTTCCCTACACGAAAAACACAAAACATAAACACACACACAGATACACAATTCCAATAATACCCACTTCCAAAGATTTGTCTAATTAAGAATCCAAGAGAACATATAAATAATCCACAACCCCCGTTTTCCTCTCATCTTTTCCTCTTCCTCAAACAAAGCAACAGTGTGCAAGAAGAAGCTGCCCTATCAACATGTGCAATGCCAATCTGCAAGATGTCCCGAGGTGCCTTTTAAGAATGATCTCTGATGTTAGTGCAGAATCCTTTGTATATGATGTATCATTATCTTTCTTTTGTTTTGCTTATTATCGTTAGTAGAATTTTTATTTTTTTTATTTGCTTAATGTATGATTATCTTTATTAATGGTAGTGATAACAGTTGTAGTATTGTTATTAGTTATTAGTTATTATTATTATTATTGTTATTGTTATTACTGTTATTGTTTTTAGTTGTTGTTGTTTGTTATTGTTATTGTTATTGTTATTGTAATATTGTCACTATTGTTATCAATAAATTAATTATCAAATGTCACATCTGATTTATGATTATCATGACCATCAATACTTTTTCATATCATTATCAGTCTTGTCAGTTATTAACATAGCCATTAATAATGAAACTATATCACTGCCATTAATGCTAATACCAATGTCATTACGATAAGCAAAGTTCTTATGAATGTCGTTGCTGTTGTTATTATAAGCAATATTAACATCCTTATTACTGTACTTTGTTTTACCATTCAATTAGGTTTTATTGGTTCGAGTAACATGATCATCATTATTATGATAATCACATTCCGATGATAATGAAGAGAGAGAGAGAGAGAGAGAAACAGCTTTCTCACAATCTCTATCCGAATCAACTGTCAGAGTTCCCCCCTTCCCTCCCCCTCTCCCCCCCCTTCCTTGCCCCTCTCCCCCCTTCCTTGCCCCTCTCCCTCCTTCCCTACCCCTCTTATCCCCCCTTCCTTCCTCCTCTCCCCCTTTTCCTCCCCCTCTCCCCCCTTCCTTGCCCCTCTCCCTCCTTCCCTCCCCCTCTTCTCCCCCCTTCCTTCCTCCTCTCCCCCTTTTCCTCCCCCTCTCCCCCCTTCCTTACCCTTCTCATTTTCTCCTCCTCCCCTTATCCTCTCCTCCCCCTTCCCTTCTCATCTCTTACCCTCCTCCTCTACTTTCTTCCTCATCTGCGACCCCCTTCTCCTCTTCTTATCTTTTCCCTTCTTCTCTTCCCCTGCCTTTTCTTTCCCTATCCTTCTTCTCCTTTCTTTCCCTTTCCTCTACGCCTTCTTCATCTTCATTTACTATCTTCTTTCTCCTGTGTTTCCTTCCATCTCCTTCCTCTATCTTTCTCTTTTACCTTCCTTTTCTCCTTATCTTCTCATCTATTCTCCTAGCTTCCTTTTACCTAACTTTCTCCTTCTCTCCCTCTCCACTTCCTCCCACTCTTCCTGCTTGCCTTATTCACCACGCTCTCCTCCTCCTCTTCCTCCTCTTCCTGCTTCCCTTCTTCCTCCATTCTCTCCTCCTCCTCCTCTTCCTGCTTCCCTTCTTCCTCCATTCTCTCCTCCTCCTCCTCCTCCTCCTCCTCTTCCTGCTTCCCTCATTCCTCCATTCTCTCCTCCTCCTCCTCCTCTTCCTGCTCCATTCTCCCCTCTTCCTTTTCCATTCTCCCCTCTTCCTTCTCCTCCTCCTTCCTCCTCTTCTTCTTCCTCCATTCTCCCTTCTTCCTGCTTCCCTTCTTCCTCCATTCTCTCCTCCTCCTATTCCTCCATCTTCCTCCTCTTCTTCTTCCTCCTCCTCCTTCTTCCCTTTACCTCTTCTTCCACCTACACCCTCGCCTCCTCTAAGAATCCCTTGAGCATCTTCCACCCAGAAGCAGCTGTCTTCGAGTGAGTTTCCTTGTAAGGAGGAGGAGTCGGGAGCGAAGGAAGGAGGAGGGGGAAGGGGGGAGGAGGAGGAGGAGGAGGGGGAAGGGAGGAGGAGGAGGAGGGGAAGGGGAGGAGGAGGAGGGGGAAGGGGGGAGGAGGGGAGGGGAGGGGAAGGGGGGAAGGGGGAGGGATGGTGGGAGAGAGGGAGGAGGGGGGAGAAGGGGAGGGGAGGGTGGGAGAAAGAGAGGGATGGTGAGGAGGAAGGGGGAGAGGGAGGGACAGTGGGGAGGTGGGGGAGAAGAGGGGATGAAAGGAGGGTAGGGGAGGGTAGCAAAACGACGGGGAGGGAATATTGGAGGGAGAGAGGGAGTGAGGGAGGGGAGGAGGTAAGCTTGGTAGAGGGGGTTGGGTGGAGGCCGAAAGAAAGAGAGTAGCACTGGGTGGAATGGGGAGGGAGAGAAGGGAGGGTAGGGAGGGGGAAGAGAAAGAAAAAGGGTTTAGGGAGAAAAAAAGAAAGAGAAGGATGGTAGTAAGGGATGAGGGAAGTAGGGAGAGTGGAAGGGAAGGGATTGAGTGGGGTGGGGGGGGGGGAGTAGGGAAATATCCTGAATGGAAGGAAAGAGAGGATAAGATAAGGGCGAGACAAGGAGATCGGAAGAAGGGGGGAGGGGGAGGAGAAGGAGAGAAAGATTGAAAATGTGGAAGAGGTGAGGGTAGCGTATGGCACCGAGAGATGGCGTGAGGGAGGAGGAGAAAGAGTGTAAAGGCGAATAATGGAGTGAAGTGATTACTCATGTCTTCATTTCCATATCACCATTATCCCTCTTCCTTTCCTATTGTGACTGTTATCACTTTCTCTTTTTTTTCATACGCCTTTTATCTCGCTTTATTCGCTCTCTTTTTACTCCCTCTTTCTCTCTCCTCTCCCCTTTTCCCCACCTTTCTCCAAATTTCTCTTTTTTTCTCTATCCCTCTTCCCTATTCCCCCTCCTTCTCCCTCTTTCTTCGCCCTTCTTTTTCTTTCTATTTACTTATTCATCTTTCTCCTTCTATCTCCCTCTTTCAATCCCCTTCCTCTTTCTCCCTCTCTCTCCCATTTTAACCTCTTTCTCCCTCTCTT
>BOPN01007270.1:29688-32188 GCA_017312705.2 Penaeus japonicus | reverse complement strand
GAGAGGGGAGAGAGGAGGGGGAGGGGGATGCTGAGGAAAAGGCAAGTGAGAGATGAAACGTTGGAAGTGGAGAGCAGAGGTGGAAGACGTGGAGAAAGGTGGAAGGATAAGAAAGTAGAAGAAGGTGGAAGATTAAGTGGAAGAACGAGGCCATGAAAGGTAAAAAATCTAGAATGGGATGTGGAAGAAAGTGGATTAAGGTGGAGAAGGAAAGAGGTGGAAGAAAATGGAGGTGGAGCTGGAGGTGGAAGGTCGAAGGAAGGGGGGGAGGGGGGAAGGGTTAGGGTGATGGAGGAAGGAAGGAGGAGAAAGAGGAGGTGGATTATTTTTCTCTTCTTTCTCCCTTCTTTATTCTTCCTCTTCCTTCCTCCTTTTTCTTCCTTCTTCCTGCTTATTCCTTCTACCTCTCTCTCCTTCTCCTTCATCCCTCTTTCTTCTCTCCTCCTTCTTCTCTCTCTCTCTTTCTCCTTCCTTCCACTCTCCATCCATTCCCCATCCTACTCCTTCCTACTTCCTCTCTCCTCCCTCCTCCTTTCCTTCCTCTCTCCTCCTCCCTCCTTTCCTTCCTCTTTCCTCTCTCCTCCTTCCTCCCTCCTCCTTTCCTTCCTCCTCTCATTCCTTTTTCCTCCTTTCCTTCCTCTCTCCTCTCTCCTCCTCCCTCCTTTCCTCCCTCTCTCCTCTCTCCTCCTTCCTCCTTTCCTTCCTCCTTCCTCCCTCCTCCTTTCCTTCCTCTTTCCTCTCTCCTCTCTCCTCCTTCCTCCTCTCATTCCTTTTTCCTCTTTTCCTCCCTCTCTCCTCTCTCCTCCTTCCTCCTTTCCTTCCTCCTTCCTCCCTCCACCTTTCCTCCCTCTCTCCTCTCTCCTCCTTTCCTTCCTCTCTCCTCCTCCCTCCTTTCCTTCCTCTCTCCTCCTTCCTCCTCTTTTCCTTCCTCCTTCCTCCCTCCTCCTTTCCTTCCTCTCTCCTTTCCTTCCTCTCTCCTCCCTCCTCCTCCCCCGTCCCCCCTCCCCCCCGCCCCCCATCCAGACTTATCCCCCAGTTCTAAACCAGCAATTTAAGCTGGTTTTATGTATGTTATTAATCAAAACAGCAGCACATACGTTGAGTCACCCCCCCCCCCCTCCTGCCCCTCCCTGTACCCCCTCCCCTTGTCGACCCATCCTCCTGTATCCCCTTCCTCTTCGCCCCTCCTTCTTACCCCTCTTTTCTCTCCTTCCCTGTATCTTCTATCCCCCTCTTCTCCTTCTCTCTCCTTCCCTGTTTCCTCTACCCCCTTTTCCCTTCTTCCCTATCCCCTACCCCCCTTTTCCCCTCCTTTCTTGTATCCTCTCCCCCCCCCCCCCCACCTTTTCCCTCCTTCCCTGTATTCCCTACCCCCCTTTTCCCCTCCTTCCCTGTATCCTCTACCCCCCTTCTCCCTCCTTCCCTATCCCCTACCCCCCTTTTCCCTCCTTCGCCCCTTCTCCCTTCTCCTCTTTCCCTCCTTCCCTGTATCCCCTACCCCCCTTCTCCCTCCCTCCCTCCCTACACCCACTACACTCATTCCCCTACCTTCCCTACCTTCCCTACCCTCCGTACCCTCCCTCCCCCCTCCCCTCCCCACCCCTTTCTCCTTCCTCCCGCTGGCCGGAATTAGCCAATAAAACTGCAATAAAGCACTCGTTCAAACGTTACGTTACGTTAATTAAAGGACGTAACGACGTAACAGCGCTCTCGTGCGTCTGGCGTGACGTAGACGATGCAAGATGTATTATGAGAAGGGGAGGGAGGGAGAGGGAGAGGGAGAGGGTGGGCTGGGGGGGAGGTGGAGGGCTGGGAGAGGGAGGAGGAGGGCTGGGAGGGGAGGTGGAGGGCTGGGAGGGGAGGGGAGGGGAGGGGAAGGCGGGTGAAGTAGAGACAAGTGCAAGTAAGGGGGGATATGTGTATATTTGTTTGTGTTTGTGTTTATGTTTGTTTTGTGTATTTTTTGTGTGTGAAAGGGTGTTTGTGTTTTACTTTATGTGTGTCTTTATATGCGTGTTTGGTTGTGAGCGATAGACAGAGAGAGAGAGCAAGAGAGAGAGAGAGAGAGAGAGAGAGAGAGAGAGAGAGAGAGAGAGAGAGAGAGAGAGAGAGAGAGAGAGAGAGAGAGAGAGAGAGAGAGAGAGAGAGAGAGAGAGAGAGAGAGAGAGAGAGAGAGAGAGAGAGAGAGAGAATGAGAGAGAGAGAGAGAGAGAAAGCGAGAGACAAAGAGAGAGAGAGAATGAGAGAGAGAGAATGAGAGAGAGAGAGAGAGAGCGAGAGCTACAGAGCGAGAGAGGGAGCGACGGCGAATGACCATGGCGGCAGCAGATGATACACTTAAACCGGAGCTTGATGAGCGGAAATAATTAGCTCTCCCGTGTCGATTACCGCCGACAATCACTAATTATTCTGGACTCTGATTATGGCCGCAGATTAACGAAGATGTAATTTCGCCCGACGCCCAAGATGGTGCTTGTGTTGGCAAGGATTGTTTTATTTG
>BOPN01007270.1:17188-24688 GCA_017312705.2 Penaeus japonicus | reverse complement strand
TCTCTCTCTCTCTCTCTCTCTCTCTCTCTCTCTCTCTCTCTCTCTCTCTCTCTTTCTCTTTCTCTTTCTCTCTCGTTCTCTCTCTCTCTCTCTCTCTCTCTCTCTCTCTCTCTCTCTCTCTCTCTCTCTCTCTCTCTCTCTCTTTCTCTCTCTCTCTCTCTCTCTCTCTCTCTCTCTCTCTCTCTCTCTCTCTCTCTCTCTCTCTCTCTCTCTCTCTCTCTCTCTCTCTCTCTCTCTCTCTCTCTCTCTCTCTCTCTCTCTCTCTCTCTCTCTCTCTCTCTCTCTCTCTCTCTCTCTTTCTCTCTCTCTCTCCCTGTCCCTCTCCTCCTTCCCTATCCCCACCTTATCTTCCCTCATCCTTCCTCTTCTTACACCCCCTCCCCCCCCCCCATCCGACGACCCTCTTCGTCCCCTCTTCATTCCAGATTCTCGTCGTCTTCTCATCTGTTTCCTTCCCCCTTCCTTCGCCCCCCCTTTTTCTACCATTCCATGAATTATGTGTTCGCAGATGCGGCCTTTTCTGCAAATGTCTCAGGAGGAAGAGGAGGAGGAGGAGGAGGAGGAGGAGGAGGTGGGGAAGGAGTGAGAAGAGGAGTGAGGAGGAGTGAGAAGAGGAGGAGGAGGTGGAGGAGTGAGAAGAGGAGGAGGAGGTGGGGGGAGGAGGAGGAGGTGGGGGGAGGAGGTGGAGGAGAGGGAGGAGTGAGGAGGAGGAGGTGGTGGGAGGAGAATGAGAAAGAGGAAGAGGAGGTGGAGGTGGAGGTGATGGAGAAGGAGGAGTGAGAAGAGGAGGAGGAGGAGGAGATGGAGGAGGCGGAGGAGGAGAAGAAGAACAGGAGTAGGAGTAGATGGAGGAGGAAGGGAAAGAATAAGAAAAGGAAAAACAGGAGAAGGAGGAGGATGGGATGGAGAAAGAGGAAGAAGAGGAGGAGCAAGGTGGAGAGAAATAAGAAGAGGGAAGAGAAAGAAAGGAAGTAGGCGTAGGTTGAGGAGGAGGAGAAGCAGGAGGCGGAGAAGGAACAGAAGAAGGGAGAGGTTGGGGACGAGGAGAAGGAAAAAGAAGGAGGAGGAGGTAGTAATTTATAGGAAAAAAAAAAACAAAAAAAACAAAATCATAACTGGAAAAAAAGGAAAAACCAAAAACCGAATAAGAATAAGAAGAAAATCACGAGGAGAAGAGACACAGGTGGAGATAAAGAGGAGAAGAAAAGGGAAGAAGAGGAGGAGGAGGAGGAGAAGGAGGAGTCCCCAGAGGCGGCGGTTATGAATCCTTGATCAAATTACTTGCTGAGAAATGTATGCGGGCTGTGGGAGGTGGAAGGGGGGAGGGGGGCACAGAGGGGATAAGAGGGAAGGGGGAGAGGGCAAGGAAGGAGATAGGAGGGGAGGGGAGGGGGGAGGGGGGCAAAGAGGGGATAAGAGGGAAGGGGGAGAGGGCAAGGAAGGAGGTAGGAGGGAGGGGGAGAGGGCAAAGAGGGAGGTAGGAGGGGAGAGAAGAAGGGGGGGCAGGGGGAGGTTGTTTGGAAGGTGTGCGTGTGTGAAATTCCCATTCTATTATTCTCTACATGTTTATGTGAGTTGAGACAAAAGAAAGGGAATGAGTGAGACTCTGAGAGGGTTTAGGAGAGAGAGATAGAGATAAGAGGGATAGAGATAAATAGATAGGTAGATAGATAGATAGAGAGAGAGAGAGAGAGAAAGAGAGAGAGAGAGAGAGAGAGAGAGAGAGAGAGAGAGAGAGAGAGAGAGAAAGAGAGAGAGAGAAAGAGAGAGAGAGATAGAGAGATAGAGAGAGAGAGAAAGGAAGGAGAGAGGTAGAGGAGAGAGATACATAGATAGGTAGAGAGAGCGAGAGAGAGAGAGCGAGAGAAAGAGCTGGATAATACACATACTCAAATACACTACAATAAACAAATAGATAGATAAATAAACACATAAAAAAAACAGTCAGGTCTCACAGAATGACCAGACGATAAACAGAGACAGGAATAGAGATAAGAAAAAAAATAGAACAAAAAAAGAAAGAAAAACATGTTTGGCTACAGCGTAATCAAGATGGAAGTCTCATTGTCTCATGGTGAAGAGGGGAAAAAGCGGGAGGGAAAAGGGCAAGAAAGGAAGGGAGGGTGAGGTGAAAGAAGGGCAAGAAAGGAAGGGAGGGTGAAGGGAAAGAAGGGAAAGGAAGGGAAGGGAGATAAAATGGCAAGAAAGGAAGGGAGGGTGAGGGGAAAGAAGGGAAGGGAAGGGAGGGTGAGGGGAAAGAAGGGAAAGGAAGGGAAGGGAGGTAAAAGGGCAAGAAAGGAAGGGAGGGTGAGGGGAAAGAAGGGAAGGGAAGGGAGGGGAAGAGGAGAAGGGACGAAATAGTCAGGGGAAAGAAGGGGCGGGAATGAAAGAGGAGAAAGGGCGAGAGGGTGAGGGGAGAGAATGGGAGGAAGGTTGAGGGGAGAGAAGGAAAGGGAAGGTGAGGGGAAATAAGGGAAGAGCAGAAGGTGCCAGAAGAAGAGGGGGAAGGAAGTTAGGGAGAGGGAGGGGAGATAATGGGAGGGAGAGATGGACAGAGGATGGGGAAGAGGGCAAGGGTGGGAGGGAGGGGAGGGTAAGATGGAAGAGGGGGGAAAGGGAGGGTGTGGGAAAGGGGGAAGAGGATAGAGGGAGGGCGGGGAGGGAAGGAGGAAAGGGGAAGAGAAGGGGTGTGGAGAGAAGAAGGAGATGAGGAAGATGGGGAGGAGGGAAGAATAAGGAGTAAGAGGGGAAAGGAGGAGGAGGAGGAGGAGGAGGAGGAGGAGGAGGAGGAGGAGGAGGAGGAGGAGGAGGAGGAGAAGGAGGAGGAGGAGAAGGAAGAGGAGGAGGAGGAAGAGAATATCTAAAGAGAACTGAAGATAAATCGTTTTACGGATAAATGAATAAATTCCAAATAAATTGATAGAGAGATAAATTGTTGAGATACAATAGATGAATAATTCAACTGATAGATAGATAGATAGACACATGTAACCAATTCCAGTGAGAAGAAGATAAAAAGATAAAAAATAAAAAGGTAAAAGAAGTAGTAATATTTATTTAGATATCTAGAAGGATACAAAAATAACGTGGATGAAATAGATGTATAACTAGGCGGATTGATATGAATGTATCTCCATAAATTGATAGATATGTTGATAGATAAATAGATACAAACATATATTGGGAGCATGTGATGAGAAAGACAAACATACATTTTATGAGAAGCGTTCATAAAAAAAGACAAATTTACATCAAAACAAATGAATAGATGAATAGATAAATAAACAAATTATTGAATAAATGAATAGGTAAATAAACAAATGATTGAATAAATGAATAGATAAACCAACATAAAAATATATAAATAAATACATACACAAACAAACAAACATACGAAAAAAAAAGAAAAAAATAAATAAAGCCGAAATACAGAGGCGAAGAAAAGACATGTACAAAACTCGAGGGAAAACATATTTACGGTCGTAGGAAAACGACTCTGCGTTCTGGACGGATGATTACGTTTATGCTGTCATGAGTGTGAAGCGTTTATGGCCTCTAAAGACGAAGAGGGAAAAGGGAAAAGGATGAAGGAGGATGGAGGATGGAGGGAAGGAGGGAAAGAGTTTTGGTTTAAAAAAGACGAAGAGGGAAAAGGAAAAGATGAAGAAGGATGGAGGATGGAGGGAAGGAGGATGGAGGGAAAGAGTTTTGGTTAAAAAAAAACGAAGAGGGAAAGGGAAAAGATATAGGAGGATGGAAGATGGAGGATGGAGGATAAAGGATGGAGGGAAAGAGTTTTGGTTTAAAAGAAGAAGAAAAGTTGGGAAAAGGATGGGACGAAAGGATGGAGGGAAGAAGGGAAAGAGTTTTGGTTTAAAAGAAGAAGAAAAGTTGGGAAAAGGATGGGACGAAAGGATGGAGGGAAGAAGGGAAAGAGTTTTGGTTTATAAAAAGAAGAAGAAGAAAAATTGGGAAAATGACGAATGGGACGAAAGGAAGAAGAAAGAAGAAAGAGATACTTAATCTTAAATAGATATAGATAGATAAGAAAGTTTTTGTTAAAAGGAAACAGAAAAAAAAGAAGAGGATGGAAGGAAGGAAGAAAGAATGAGAGAGAGGGAAGATGTGAAGCGAGGAAAAATACGTGTCTAGAAGATAAGAAAAGAAATAATAAAGCAAAACAATAGAATAAGGGGGAAAAAAATAGCAAAAAATAAAGGAAAAATCTTAAAAAAAAGGAAGCGAAGAAAAGAGAATAGTTTAAATAATGCACCAAAAGAAAAAGGGGAAGTAGGAGACAAGAGGGAAGAGACAAGAAAATGAGGGTGAAGGGGAAATCATAGGGAGGGAGAATCTGGAGGGATTTTTAATAAGAGGCTGTTAAAATGTTTATGATTCTTTCCAGAAGAAATAAACGTTTGATATGATGAGTGTGGGAAAAAGTTTATATAGAAAGAATGTGAACATAAACCCTCTTTATATATAGAATTATATATATCTTTTTTAAACAGATGAAATATTGGTAATAATAATAGTGATCATAATGATAATAGTAATGAATGCAATAATTATATTGATGATAATGTCAATGAAGAAAATTATATTGATAACAATGGCAATAATAACAATAATAATAATGGTAATATAATAATAACATTATTAATAATAATGATAATAAAAACAAATATCTATCATTATCATAATGGCAGTGATCATGACAGTAATAACAGTAAATATGAGGATGATGACAGTAATGATAATGATGATAATAGTAATGATAATAAGGATAAAAATAATGATAATAATAGTAATGATAATAAGGATAATAATAATGATAATGATAATAAAATTAATGATAATGATATCAATGACGATGGTAACAAAAATTAATAATGACACCAATAATAATGATAAAGCATAAATATAATAAATGAGCAAAGAATTAAAACAGTAAATGACCAGGTAGACAAACAGAAATAAATATAAGAAATAAACGGGAGAAAAATAAAAACAAACTCTGAAGAAAAAGTGTCTTGCTCCTTCGGTAACCTCCTCGGTTCTACCACTTAGGAGGTCGAGGAGCAGCTTCTCGTAGGTGAAGGAGCAGGTGCGTATTAAGGTTAATCACGGATGAGGAGCAGATTAAATGCCATTGTGGTTAGGGTCAAATACAAGCGCTGGGTCCAGGGGAGGGGAGGGGGGGACATCTGTTTGTGGTGGAGGGGGAAAGGTGTGGTGGATTTTGTGTGTGTGTTAGGGTGGGTGGGTGGCTGGGTGGGTGTGTGGGTGTGGGTGTGTCAGTGTGTCAGTGTGTGTGTGTGTGTGTGTGTGTGTGCATCACTGAGTACGAACACCTAAGCCTCTACCCATCACTCACCTCACACTCCCCGTCAACACTTTCCATCAGCCCGTTTCACCCCACCTTCGCCCACCTTCTCCAGGTCCTCTCCCCGCC
The DNA here is from genome assembly GCA_017312705.2 of Penaeus japonicus. NCBI lineage: Eukaryota > Metazoa > Arthropoda > Malacostraca > Decapoda > Penaeidae > Penaeus > Penaeus japonicus. The sequence continues at coordinate 19,233 of BOPN01007270.1, read as the reverse complement.
CTCCCCGCCCTCTCCCCGCCCTCCCTGCCCTCTCCTCGTCCTCTCCTCGCCCTCATCCTAAGCAGGGAAGTGTTGACAGTGACAGGCTCGACAAAGGAAGGCCATTAGCCTAATTATCTCCTCTTCATCTCCCCAGACCTTGGGTTCGGTCGACAAGTCAGGGTTAAAATGAAGTCGTTTAAAGTCTACGGTGATGGCGCGCGAGATTTCACTTACTTGTTTAGATTAACTTAGATAAGTTTTTAAACTTATGGGTAGATTAAAATCTCGTATGGTAACTTTGTGTGTAATTAGGTGTTAATACATTTTCCATGAATAATATATCTTAAAATTCTAAACATACATAGTCTCTTAAAGAATATTCATCTCGTAAATTTAGAGTACAAAGTTGACTGGAAGAGAATACAAAATTGAGATATGCTCCATTTGTTGCTTTATTCCATCTCTGGATTCCGATTCGACGAAACGGAGTCTATTTAGCTTTTCCATTTTACATCGTAATCAAAAGACGATACGATTTAGACACGAACATTTCCTATTTTCCATTAAATAAAAAAAAACATGTACATTGAAAAAAAAATCATACATGACACAGACATAGAATGAACAGAATCAATATATGGAAAAAAAAAATATCGAGACACAAAATAGACAAATGAATCACTTCCCTCCATCTTTTTCTTTATCCCTACGAACCACCTGCCTCTTCTCCTCCCCCTTCCCTCGTTCCCCTTCCCCCCTTCTTACACGCCCTCTCTCTCTTCCTGTCTCCTTCTGAAGCTGTAAGCTGAGAGTCAACATTACTCAGTGTCAGTGTTCACAAATCAGTGTAGTGTCACGTTACAGTAGAAGCGCACAGTCACTAAAAGGTTCTCTCACTCTCTCTCTCTCTCTCTCTCTCTCTCTCTCTCTCTCTCTATTTATGTATATATATATATATATATATATATATATATATATATGTATATATATATATATATATATATATATATATATATATATATATTATATATATATATATATATATATATATATATATATATATATATATACATATATATATATATATATATATATATATATATATATATATATATATATATATATATATATATATATTATACATACGTATATATATATATATATATATATATATATATATATATATATATATATATATATATATATATATATATATATATATATATATATATATATATATATATATATATATATGTATATATATATATATATATATATATATATATATATATATATATACACATACATATATATATATATATATATATATATATATATATATATATATATATATATATATATATATATATATATATATATATATATATATATATCATAACTAGCTTTCCTGATTCAAACTAAAAACGGACCTTTTTTTCTCACCAGAGCCAATCCATCATGAAACAAGCCTACCTGTGCCGAGAGAGATAGAGAAAATGTTTTCTTCTTCAACTCCTACGAGAAAAAAAGATAGATAGATAACAATAAAAAAAAATAGACGTATGGGGGAATTGAATAAAAAGGGGGAAAATAGGGGGAAAAAATCCTCCTTTAATGGAAAATCATTACGGCTGTGTCTCTTTTTTTATTCCTTTTTGCTTGTTTTTCTTCCCAACACAATCTAGCTAACTTCCCAACATTTTAGGATCTGCGCCGAGATTGTTTTGTTTTGGTTGTTATTATTGTTGTAGTTGTTTTAAAGGGTTAGTTGTGGTTGGTTTTGTGGCTTCTGGAAGATTCTTGTTGTTGGCCTTATCTCCCCCCCCCCTCCTCCCCTGCCCCTATCCCTCCCTATCTTCGTTCTCTCTCTTCTGAGGGGAAGAAAACGCTTTCAAAGGGATGTAGGGAGAGTCAAAGGAGATTGTGGAGAGCTACTGAGAGAGAGAGAGAGAGAGAGAGAGAGATAAATTAGAGAGAGAGAGAGAAAGAAATAGAGAGAGAGAGACAGAGAGAGAGAGAGAGAGAGAGAGAGAGAGACAGACAGAGAGAGAGAGATAGATAGA
>BOPN01007270.1:12500-16929 GCA_017312705.2 Penaeus japonicus | reverse complement strand
AAAAAAAAAAAAAAAGATATCGATAGAAGAATTAATAAATAATCATAAAGAATATCATACATATCATACCCATACAAAATACAAAGGTAAAGAGCCCCGCCACAGTCAGGAAGCAGAAGCGGCGCGCGTTGGAGAAGCGGAACGATCTATCTATCTGCCTCTTAGACAAGAAACGAAGTCCTCTGAAGACTCTGGCCGAAATAAAGACGGAATTGAGAGGGGGAGATAAAGACCTACCTACCCCCCCCCCCCCCGCCACTCTCCTATGCTGCCTTACCTCCATCGCTTCCCTGTCTTTTTCCTCTTTTCATACTCTTTCTTCTCTCCTTCCCTGCCTCCTTCCCTGCCTCCTTCCCCACTTCAACTTCCTCCACCTCCTCCTCTTCTCTCCTTCCCTGGCTCCTCCTCCACCTCCTCCACCTCCTCCACCTCTTCTTCCCTACCCTGCCTCCCCCACCTTCTCCTCCTCCTCCTTCCCTTGCCCTTCCCTGTCTCCTCCTCCTCCCTCCTCCTTGCCTCCTCCTCCTTTTCTATATTCCCATACCTCCTCATCTCTTCCCCCCCCCACCCCCCTCCCCTACCTCCCCTATAAGAGTTTTCAATTCGTGCGATATGTCTCTCATATTGTGTAAACAATTACTTTTTGCGAGATCGTTTTCATTATCATTATCATTACCGCTATAACTCTTACTATTAAGATTATCCTCCTACTAATTCTTCCTTTTATTTACACTATCTTTAATATCCTTCCCATTAACCCGCGTATTTACCTCATCATCATTAATCAGTCTAATGTTTAACTGTTTGGCATAAAGCCCCTTTTCTTTCCCACCTTTTTTTTTCCTCGAACATATTTATATATTTTCTCCTTTTCCAGGAGTAATGTTTGATTCAAAATCTTTAAATCTCTGCTCATCCGGCATGGGCACAGAAAATATATAATTCTACCTTTTTCCATTGAGGGAAATCTCTCAGAAAAAAAAGATAAAAAATAAAAATAAAACTGCAGGTTTTTCCGGTGAAATATTTGGGATATTCTTGCATACACAGGACACAGATATATGCATATGTATTCATGCGGACAAACATACCGAAAAGAGAGAGAAAGGGTGGGCGAGAGAGAGGTTGAGAGAGAGTGAGAGAGAGATAGAGAATGTGTGTGAGGAAGAATAAATGAGTGAGAGATTGTGTGCGTGAGGGAAAGGGAAGGGAGAAAAAAAAAATGCGAAAGAAAAAGAAGAGGAGAGAGAAAAGATAAACAGAGAGAATGAGAGAGAGAGGTTGAGAGAGAGCAAGAGAGAGAGAGAGAGAGGGAGAGAGAGAGAGAGAGAGAGAGAGAGAGAGAGAGAGAGAGAGAGAGAGAGAGAGAGAGAGAGAGAGAGAGAGAGAGAGAGAGAGAGAGAGAGAGAGAGAGAGAGAGAGAGAGAGAGAGAGAGAGAGAGAGGTTGAGAGCGAGAGAGAGAGAGAGAATGTGTGGGAGGTAGAATAAATGAGTGAGAGATTGTGTGCGTGAGAGAAAGGGAAGGGAGAAAAAAAATGAGAAAGAAAAAGAAGAGGAGAGAGAGATAAAGAGAGAGAATGAGAGAAAGAGAGAGAGAGAGAGAGGATGAGAGAGAGCGAGAGAGAGAATGTGTGTGAGAAAGAATAAATGAGTGAGAGACTGTGCGCGTGAGAGAAAGGGAAAGGAGAAAAAGATAAAGATTGAGAAAGAAAAAGAAGGGGAGAGAGAAAAGATAAAGAGAGAGAGAAAGAGAGAATGAGAGAGAGAGAGAGAAAGAGAGAGAGAGAATGTGTGTGAAGTAGAATAAACGAGTGAGAGATTGTGTGCGCATGAGAGAAAGGTAAGGGAGAAAAAAAAAGATTGAGAAAGAAAAAGAAGGGGAAAGAGAAAAGATAAAGAGAGAGAATGAGAGAAAGAGAGAGAGAGAGAGAGAGAGAGAGAGAGAGAGAGAGCAAGAGAGAGAGAGAGAATGTGTGTGAGGAAGAATAAATGAGTGAGAGACTGTGAGAAAGGGAAAGGAGAAAAAAATAAAGATTGAGAAAGAAAGAGAAGAGGAGAGAGAAAAGATAAAGAGAGAGAATGAGAGAAAGAGAGAGTGAGTGAGAGAGAGAGAGGATGAGAGAGAGCGAGAGAGAGAATGTGTGTGAGGAAGAATAAATGAGTGAGAGATTGTACACGTGAGAGAAAGGGAAAGGAGAAAAAGATAAAGATTGAGAAAGAAAAAGAAGAGGAAAGAGGAGATAGAGAGAGAAAAGATAAAGAGAGAGAATGAGAGAAAGAGAGAGAGAGAGAGAGAGAGAGAGAGAGAGAGAGAGAGAGAGAGAGAGAGAGAGAGAGAGAGAGAGAGAGAGAGAGAGAGAGAGAGAGAGAGAGAGAGAGAAAGAGAGAGTGAGAGTGAGAGAGAGAGAGAGAGAGAGAGAGAGAGAGAGCGCGCGCAGGCAGAAAGTCAGAGACAGACAGACAATAAGTGAATGCGTGAGAGGCAAACAGACAGCTGGAGAGACAGACACTTACCTCCCATCACCGCCTAGTCTGACACAACCTCCCACCCCTTCCCATCCCACCGCACCTCCCAGCCCAACCCACCAACCCACCATACACCCCACTGCCTAACCCACCAACCCAGCACACACCCATGCTTAATCCAGCAACCAACCTACCCCACCCCCACCCCACCTACCCCAACCCACCCCACTCCAACCCACCTCCACCCCACCTCCAACCCAACCCACCTCCAACCCACCCCACCTCCAACCCACCCCACCTCCACCCCCCAACCCAACCCACCCCACCTCCAACCCACCCCACCCCATCTCCAACCCACCCCACCCTCCCTCCAACCCCCCCCCCCCCCTCCGCGTGTCTGTGTAATTCAGATCCAGTAAATCCTCTTTTGTCTTCTTGACTGTTGATTGAATCACGCTCGCCTCGAGGGGGGGGGGGAGGGGGGAGGGGAGGGAGGGCGGGTGGGTGGGTGGGTGGGGGTTGGATGGGGGAGAGGGGGTTAGAGGGGAGAAGGGGGAAGGGTGTTGGCCGTAGGCTCGGCGGAACCCCTTCGGACTTTGCTGAGGGAGGGAGGGAGGGGAGTGAGGGGTGGGTTTGGGTGGGGTTTGGATGGGGGAGGGAAGGGGAGGGAGGGTGGGTGGGGTTTGGGTGGGGGAGGGGGGTGGATGTATGGAGGGGGAAGGGGTTGGGGGTATGGATGGGGGAGGGGGGTTGGGAGAGGGATGGGGTTTAGATGGGGGAGGGGGGTTGAGGGTATGGAGGGGGAAGGGGTTGGGGGTATGGAGGGGGAAGATTTCGAGGAAAGGGGTTTGGAAATGTTGTCGGTTGGGGAAAGGGTGGGGTGGTGGGGAGACAAAGCGAATGCCTCCTCTTCCACCTCCACCTCCACCTCCACCTCCTTGCCTCCTCCTCCTCCTTCCTATATCCCCCATACCTCTCCATCTCCCCCCCCCCCTCCCCCAAAGAAGAACCACACCATTGCGCAGTATCGATGGTAGTAGTATGGTAGTGGTGGCGGTGGTAGTGGTAGTGGTACTCCTTGAGGCTCCAGAGCTGACAGGCTGATGTGGGCTGGGATTGACAAGCTGACGTGAAGCTGACGGGTAGAATCTTTAAGACTCGGGAAATACCAACGTATTTCTTTTCGCTTCGTTTTCTTTTACTGTTTCTTCTTTTTCTTTTCTTATTTTTTCTTTGCTTTCTGTTTGGGAAAAAACTGTGTATTGTATGCTATTCACTGAAAGATATGCATACAGACACAGACACATACGCAGACACACATATGCACACAGACACACACAAACACACACACACACACACGTGCATCTATACTCCTTTCCTAAAGCACACACACACACACACACACATACACACACACAAAGACACACACACAGGAAGGTATTTGAAGGGAACTGCATGTGATAGCACACTCTGTCTCTATAACATGGGGGCTGATGGCCACGCCGATGCTGTGGGAGACTCTCTCTCTCTCTCTCTCTCTCTCTCTCTATCTATCTATCTCTCTCTCTCTCTATCTATCTATATCTCTTTCTCTCTCTCTCTTAGTTTCTCTCTACATCTCCCTCTCCTGTTATCCCTTTCTCTCTCTTATCTCCTTTTCTCTGTTCTTCTCTCGCCCTCTCCTCCTCTCATTTCCTATTTCTCCCCCACCCCTCTCTCTCTCCCGCCTCACTCTCTCTCTCTCTCTCTCCCGTCTCATTCTCTCTCTCTCTCTCCCGTCTCATTCTCTCTCTCTCTCTCTCCCGTCTCATTCTCTCTCTCTCTCTCTCCCGTCTCATTCTCTCTCTCTCTCTCTCCCGTCTCATTCTCTCTCTCTCTCTCTCTCTCTCTCTCTCTCTCTCTCTCTCTCTCTCTCTCTCTCTCTCTCTCTCTCTCTCTCTCTCTCTCTCTCTCTCTCTCTCT
>BOPN01007270.1:5000-10000 GCA_017312705.2 Penaeus japonicus | reverse complement strand
TATATATATATATATATATATATATATTCTCTCTGTCACTGGCACTGGCACTGGCACTGTCACTGTCACTGTCACTGTCACTGTCACTGTCGCTGTCTGTCACTGTCTGTCTCTATCTCTGTCTCTCGCTCTCGCTCACACACACACACACACACACACACACACACACACACACACACACACACATATGTCTGTGTGTGTGTGTGTGCGTATGTGTGTGTGTGTGTGTGTGTGAGTGTGTGTGTGTGTATGTATATGAATATGAATATGTATATGTATATGTATATGTATATATATATATATATACATATAAACATACATACATATATATATATATATATATATATATATATATATATATATATATATGTATGTATATATACATATATATACATATATACACACACATATATATAAGAGTGTTTATTGGTGTGCAGATGCGTGCACGGGTTTCCAAGTGTTCACGCGAAGTCCGTAAGCGAATGCACATGAACACATAATATCCCTCCTTGTGCCTCGAATTCCCTTGATATTAACTTCACACACTCTCGAGATTTTCCACGCCTCGCACTTCTTAAGATTTTCTTGAGAAACTTTTCAGTGAAAGGAAGGCACAAGACAAAGAAATCATTTGCCAAGATGCCGGTATCAACTTCGCCATCTTGGATTAGCCCTCAGACCCGCTTACGAAATCTTAAAAGTGTATAGTCTTCAACTCTTTTCTTTTCTTTTTTTTTTTTCTTTTTTTTTCTTGAAATCGGATACGAATTTGTGTTATTAAAATGTATTATTAAAATAGATGTTTTTTTAAGATGTTATTTATGAGGGTTATTATTATCATTATTTTTATTATTGGTATCTTTTGAATGATCTTTATTCATTGTTCTTATCATTATCATTAGTCTTTCATACATCATCTTCATTATACACATCAATAAAAGTATTATGCAGCTCTATAGTTATAATCAATATAGTTATATATCTATAATTATAATCAATATCATTCTCGTTATCATCATCCTCATCCTCCTCACTGCCTTTATCAGTCTCATTATCATCAGTACCATTATCATTATCATTACAACTTCATTACCATTATCACATTCTGCACTACAACGGAAACCAAATCAGGAAACAGCACAAGCCCGCCCTCGCCCAATCGCGCGGGAAAACAACAAGCGAAGATCAATTTAAACAGTGACATCAGTGAAAAAAAAAAAAATCCAGTAGATTAATTACATCACTTAACAAGGGCCGCTGGAAGACTGACACCAATTATAAATCTGTGCTAGGTGATTGATCATTACAGGAAATGGACTCTCTCTCTCTCTCTCTCTCTTTCTCTCTCATTCTCATTCTCCCTCTTTCTCTCTCATTCTCATTCTCTCTCTCTCTCTCTCTCTCTCCCTCTCTGTCTTCTTATTCTTTTTCGCCGTCGTCTTCTTTTTCTGCTTTCCAGTAAAAAAAAAAAAAAAAAATCGTTTTTGGAAGAGCTTTCTGTTTCGCGTGAATTTCCCGTCGCCGTCAATGTGTTTATTGTTCTGTTCTTCCTCTTCGCTCGCTCACGTGCCCTTAAATTCTTGAAAACTCTCTCTTGATTGGCTTGGGAGCCATTCCACTGTGATCGCTGATTGGCTATCGACGCTCCTGGTGCTTGATGCTTATTGGATCACGGCGGAACGTCCCGTCGTCTCTCATTGGCCCGACGTTCTTAAATCTCCCGCCACAGCCCGCTATTTCGAATCCAAAAACGCTGATTGGCTCTCATGTTTTTAAATTTTGCCGCGCCATTGGCTCGCTCGTATTTCATGTCCCCGACGCTGATTGGCTCTCCGCAAAACACACTGATTGGTCGTCTCAAGTTCATAAAAAGAGACAAGAACGACCAGTTCATTAATGACTAAATTGGGCGGGTAATTAACGGTCCGCAATTACACGATTAAAGTCGAAATCGCCCGTTGAGAGCAATGTGTCCGAATCCCTGTAAACTTGGCTACGGATGCGATGAACGTGTTCGAACGACGCGAATGATGAGATAGATAATGAAGGCGATTGTTCCCGGATTAAATCTCGTATTATTACTAATATTACTTTTATGGTATGGCATTTTTATGACATTTTTGCTAATATGCAATTATCGTAATAAGAATCTAACACTGTAATTAAGTAACGAATGTAGGCTAATTCCCTTTCAATATTTTCATTGTTCGCTTAACATCCTCATTATCATTATCGATAATACCATCATCATTATCATCATTGTTATTGACATCATCATCATCATCATTATCATAACCAATGCCAATATCCTCATTATCATTAGAAGTGATAACAGAAGGATTATCATCATTATTAAGATTAATATTTTCATTATCCTCATCCTTCTCAATATAATATTTTCATTATCCTCATCCTTCTCAATATAATATTTTCATTATCCTCATTCTTCTCAACATAATATTTTCATTATCCTCATTCTTCTCAATATAATATTTTCATTATCCTCATTCTTCTCAACATAATATTTTCATTATCCTCATTCTTCTCAACATAATATTTTCATTATCCTCATTCTTCTCAATATAATATTTTCATTATCCTCATTCTTCTCAATATAATATTTTCATTATCCTCATTCTTATCATTCTTCTCAATATAATATTTTCCTTATCCTCATCCTTCTCAATATAATATTTTCATTATCCTCATTCTTATCATTCTTCTCAATATGACTATCAACATTTTTTTTTCCCAAAACATCAAAAAAGAGTTCAGGTGAGAAAAGTGAGTCCCTAAGCGCTAGAATGTATTCAGATATCTGCGATGCGCGATTTAGCATTCGTAGCGACGATGCTAAAACGTATGCAGGTTTGAATTATTGCTATAACTTGAATACAAATGCATTATTTAAGTGGGAAAGGAGACAAACGGAGGGAGAGAGGAGGGGGGAGAGGGAGAGAGAGGAGGAGGTAAAAAGAGAGAGAGAAAGAGAGAGAGGAAGGGGGAGAGGGAGATATATATACTTAATGTTGCGTGTGTGTGTGTGTGTGTATGTTAATATACATACATACATACATACATATATATATATATATATATATATATATATATATATATATATATATATATATATATATATGTATGTATGTATGTATATGTATATATATATATATATATATATATATATATATATATATATATATATATATATATATATATATATATATATATGTACAGTATATTCGGCGTTTTAGACCGTCACGGGAGGGGGGAGGGGGAGGGGGATAGTAGTCTCTCTTTCTCTTGCTTAATGTGTGTATATATATATATATATATATATATATATATATATATATATATATATATATATATATATATATATACATATACATATACAATAAGCAAGAAAGAGAAAATTCACCCTCCCCCCTCCCGTGACGGCCTAAAACGCCGAATTATCGCGCCCAAAATCCCCTCATAAATGAATTCTCGGATTCATCATGGCAATGGATAATGCTTCTTATTCGTGCTTTACGCGAGCCTCTGTGTGGCCTTCTGCAGAGTTCTGCCGCTCCTCCTCCTCTTCTTCCTACTTCTCTTTGTCTTTCTCTTCCTTCTCGTTCTCGTTCTCTTCCTCCTCTTCTTCTTCCTACTTCTCTTCCTTCTCCTTCTCCTTGTCCTTCTCTTCCTTCTCGTTCTCGTTCTCTTTCTCCTCCTCCTTCTTCTTCTTGTTTTCGTCAGTCTTTGTCTTCTTCTTCTTCTTCTTCTTCTTCTCCTCCTACCACTACTACTCCCCCTCCTCCTCCTCCTCCTGCTTCTCCTCCTTCTATTCCTCCTTCTCCTCCTCCTCCTCCTCCTCCTCCTCCTCCTCCTCCTGCTTATCCTCCTTCTATTCCTCCTCCTCCTCCTCCTCTTCCTCCTCCTCCTGCTCCTCCTCCTACTCCTCTTCTACTACCATCACCTGCGCCACCACCACTTCCTCCTCCCTTTCCTCCCCTTTCACCCCCTCTTCCTCCCCCTCCCCCTGCCCCTGCCCCTCAGCGCTTAATACCAACATGGCGTGTTTTATTCGAATTTGCAAACGACTTGTGGGTGTGTGTTGTGTGTTTTAGCCTTCTTCCCCTCTTGCTCCTCCTCCCCCCCCCCCTCCCTCTTTTTTTTCCCTCTTCTCTCCTCTCCCTCCTTCTCTGTCCGTAAAAGGAATTAGTAACACGAAATTATCTCTATTTCTTTTGTTCTTTTTGTCCATATTTTTGGACGATTTATCGGGACATGCTTTTCGACCCTTCAACTCTCCCTCTTATTTTTCCTTCCACCCTATATTCCCCCTCCTCCCTCCCTCCCTTTTCCCCTTCTTCTGCTTCGTGCTCCTCCCCGCCCTCCTCCTTTGCTTCCTTCCCCCCTCTTCCTCCCCGCCTACCCCTCTCCTTCCTCCTTCTCCTTCTTTTTCTTCGCCTCCTTTTCCTCCTCCCCTTTCTTCTTCCCTTTCTGTCTTACTCCCTACCATGTTTCCTCCTTCCTTCTTCACCCCCCCCCCATTCTCCTCTTCTTTCCTCCTCCCCATCTCTCTACATTTCTTCATCTTCTTCTTTCCTTCCCTCCGTCCCTCCTCCTCGTCCGTCCTTCCTCCCTCCCCACATTCTTTTTTTTATACCTGATTCTTCATGACGTGCATGATGACAATTCCCATGAGAGGTGGCGGCGAGAGTTGGGGGGGAGGGGGACGGGGAGGGTGAGGGAAGGGGAGGGGAGGGAGGGTAGGGGAGGGGAAGGCACGTGACGCATCCGACACAGTTTCGGGAGGATATTCCCTGTCGACTTTCGGAGACTTTGGTGCTCGTGTGAAAAATGCCTCGGAGAAGATTTTCGGCAAAAGTTATTCCTCATTCTCTTTTGTTTTGCCTTCTGCTGTCGCCTTGGTTTCGTCTGACTCTGTGTTTAGCTTTATCCTTATATATATATATATATATATATATATATATATATATATATATATATAT
>BOPN01007269.1:42500-47500 GCA_017312705.2 Penaeus japonicus | reverse complement strand
AGGGAGAGGGAGAGGGAGAGGGAGAGGGAGAGGGAGAGGGAGAGGGAGAGGGAGAGGGAGAGGGAGAGGGAGAGGGAGAGGGAGAGGGAGAGGGAGAGGGAGAGGGAGAGGGAGAGGGAGAGGGAGAGGGAGAGGGAGAGGGAGAGGGAGAGGGAGAGGGAGAGGGAGAGGGAGAGGGAGAGGGAGAGGGAGAGGGAGAGGGAGAGGGAGAGGGAGAGGGAGAGGGAGAGGGAGAGGGAGAGGGAGAGGGAGAGGGAGAGGGAGAGGGAGAGGGAGAGGGAGAGGGAGAGGGAGAGGGAGAGGGAGAGGGAGAGGGAGAGGGAGAGAGAGACTTATTGACTTTGACGAGTTTATTGAGACAAGTGAGAGAGAGAGAGAGAGAGAGAGAGAGAGAGAGAGAGAGAGAGAGACAGAGAGAGAGAGAGAGAAAGAGACAAAGAGAGAAAAAATAAAAAAAAGTCTGCCCATACCTGTTCTTCTTGTCGCTCTCCAGTACCTGCAGCTTGTAATAGGAGTTGGTCCCTCGCACGATGTCCACCATCCCCAGGACGCAGTTGTAATTCTTCTTACCTCCCTTCAAAGTAAAGGAAACGAAATGAGAGATTGGTCTCAAGGGAGAGGCATGATTCACACTGAGATAGCTATGTTGATTGATAGATCATTATCATATATATAGATAGATAATCAAATCAATATAAAATCAAGTAACTGAATATAGTTAATGACTATCTAAGTAAATATATTCATTTCTTCCTCTCTAAGTACACAACTAGATACATTATATATGATAGACAATGGCAAAAGCCCATTTATAATTATTTATCCCTATTTCTATCTATCCATACCTACATCTATATACGATCTTCTCAACATATCTGTCTGTCTTTCATCTATCAATCAGTGTCTCTATCTATCCATCCAACTATCTATCCATTTATGAATCAACCTGTCAGTATATCTACTAATCCATCCATCCATCCATCCATCCGTCCATCCATCCGTCCATCCATCCATCCGTCCACCCACCCACCCACCCAAACCCACCCGCCCAAACCCACCCACCCACCCAAACCCACCCACCCACCCACCCAAACCCACCCACCCACCCACCCAAACCCACCCACCCACCCATCCATCCATCCTCCTTGCCCCCTCCCACCCCCTCCGACCCCCACCTTATAGACGTGAGCCCTGTCCTCGAGGCCAGAGTCTGGGTCGACGGCTGCTCCCCCCTTCAACTTGATCTTCTGTTTGTCCGGCATGCTTTTGGTGAATCGGGACTCTGGGGGAAGAGAGGAATGAATGAATGAATGAATGAATGAATGAATGAATGAATAAATTGATAAATGCATCAATTAATTAATCAATCAAATAAATAGAAAGAAACAATAAAAATGTATATACACACATACATATTCTTTTTTAAACGATAAACAATATATACATATATAAAGAAAAAATTGAACTAAAGAAATGAAAATAAACAGCAGCTTTGTTAACATGGGTCATTTTGTTAACATATCAGCCATAAGGGCATATTGGGTGATGAAGAGATGAAAGTTCAGTGTGGGATTTTTTGTCTTGGAGTGCAGATTGCTTATAAGAAATTGGTCCGATTCTGGACAGATCCTTTAAATGTAGCGGGATATTCACAACTTGCGCTAGTGCGAAGACTTTAACACTCTGACTTTCTATGGTACGATGTCTAGGTCATTGAAGGGCCTGATGACATGAATATAGGAGACAGAATAAAGATCAGATTCCTTACCTTTGGATTTGGTAGACGACTTGGATGCGTGAACGCGATCCTGTGGCTGTAAGAGATCAAATGTAGTAATATAACAATGCAGATACTAATAACAATTTTAACAGGAAACAGAGAGCAAACTAACAATGACTAAAATCATCATAATGATAATGATAATGATGATGACAAAAATAATAATATTGATAATAATAAAAATAACAACAAAAATAACAACTACAACACTAAGAACAACAATGACACAAAGGACCTCAAACGGCAAACCAAATCAAACTTACGTCGCCACCCCAAGAAGCCATGTTCTTCTTCTGGATCATGAGCAGCGCACCCCCTTTCTCCACCTCCTCAAGGAAGTCGTCGCTCACACACTGGATGTTGTGTTCCTTGGCCGCGTCGATCTTCTTGTTGGTCCCCCCAAGGTGGCCTGCGGGAGAGGGGAAGGAGGTGACGTTCTGCCATTCTTTTTATTGATACCGTCATTACTCTGTGAGCAGATCCCAATGTCGCATCATATATACGCATTGACGACTGTCTTTAAGGCCTAATCAGTGTCGTCATGTATGTCATGACACCCTATGCAATGGGTTATCATTATTTCTTTTGTATAGGTTATGATTTCTACCATTCACATTACTCTTACTCTTATGGTTGTTAGTACTGTTGGAGATTATTATCAGAGAGAGTAAGAGTAAGAGTGAGAGCAAAAGAAAGAGAAAGAGAGAGAGAGAGAGAGAGAGAGAGAGAGAGAGAGAGAGAGAGAGAGAGAGAGAGAGAGAGAGAGAGAGAGAGAGAGAGAGAGAGAGAGGGAGAGGGAGGGAGGGAGGGAGGGAGGGAGGGAGAGAGGGAGAGGGAGAGAGAGAGGGAGAGGGAGAGGGAGAGAGAGAGAGAGAGAGAGAGAGAGAGAGAGAGAGAGAGAGAGAGAGAGAGAGAGAGAGAGAGAGAGAGAGAGAGAGAGAGAGAGAGAGAGAGAGAGAGAGGGAGAGGGGGAGAGGGGGAGGGAGGAGAGGGAGAGGGAGAGAGAGAGAGAGAGAGAGAGAGAGAGAGAGAGAGAGAGAGAGAGAGAGAGAGAGAGAGAGAGAGAGAGAGAGAGAGAGAGAGAGAGAGAGAGAGAGAGAGAGAGAGAGAGAGAGAGAGACAGAGAGAGAGACAGAGACAGAGACAGAGACAGAGACAGAGACAGAGACAGAGACAGAGACAGAGACAGAGACAGAGACAGAGACAGAGACAGAGACAGAGACAGAGACAGAGAGACAGAGACAGAGACAGAGACAGAGACAGAGACAGAGAAAGAGAGAGAGAGAGAGAGTGTGTGTGTGTGTGTGTGTGAGAGAGTGAGAGAGAAAAGCCAACCACACAAAAAGACTGCAGCCACAGACCAGCGGTGGTGATGACAGCCGCGGTGTCCTTCTCCACTTTGGACACCACCTCCCCTCCGAGCTCCTTGATCTTGTTCTTCATGTCCTTCTTGTCCATTCCAAACTTGTCGCCGACGATGACGAATTTCATGCCCTCCAGGGGTTTGCCGGAGCTTGACATGGATGAGCTGGGACGAGGAGGGGGGAGAGTTAAAAGGCAGTTGGTCTTTAACAAGTGCGACCTTAACATACGCAGATCTGATTGTCCACGAGCTTGGCCTGATCATTACAAAACATGGAAACTACGTAGAGCTATTAGCCCATTTACAGTGGGGTGTCTATTTGCCTTATGTCACACCTGCCAGCTAGAAAACAAGTGTGAGAAACTTCCCATCGAGAGAGATCCGGCACGACACCACACTAAGCCTCTTCACCCATCCAGTTCTACAGGGGTGATAAGAGGTTTTGTATTTTTCAGACATTTTTTTGACAAGTCCAGAAAAATGTGTATATACAAACATAACTATGTAAAATGCGTATACTCAGGGAGAGACCATGACATGGTTGCAAGTCATCCGTCTTGAGGGAAATATTCAGATGATGTAATATCGCTTTGTCCACCTTGAGTAGGTTAAATAGCTTTATAGTAGTTAACAACAGAGAGATGTTTCAATAAGTATTAGGTAAGTATCCACAGTGGGCATCCCCTGCCCCTCCTCTCTCCATTTTCCAGCTGGATCTGTCTTTTGTTTTTTCACTGTAATCAGACAGGGAAATTACAAGGACTGTCCACACAAATTTTCCTGTCTTTCACTTGCCAAACCTAAAAATATTTGTGCTAAAAAATACCAGGGAATCTCCTTCATTTACCTTGATATTTGAAATAGGGCATTCATTTCCAATTTTTTAATAGAAAAGTGTCACTATTTTAAATGGCCTTTTGTACTTTATTGTCTTCCAGTAGTGTTGTACTTGTAATATTTTCTCCCCCTTAACCCACTCACGCCGGATGACGTGCTGACACGTTTCGTGGTTTTCGCGTCAGACGCCACCGACGAGATATCTGGCCAAGGCCGGCGCTCGGGGTGAGCGAGCGGGCAGCCCAGGCTCGCGGCCTGTGCGCCCGAGAATCTCGAAGCGTTCGGATGATGCGTTCGAAAACCTCGGTATAGCGACCGTGCAAAGCCGGAATGGCCCCGGCGTGAATGGGTTAACCCATTAACCCATTCGAGCCGGATGACGTGCTGACACGTTTCGCGTTTTTTGTGTCAGACGCTGGTGATGAAATATCTGGGCTCGCGGCTTGTGTGCCCGAGAATCTTGAGGCATTTGGCTTATGCGTTCGAAAACCCCAGCATTACGACTATATAAGGCCGGAATCGCACTGGCGTGAATGGGTTAGCATGATATCACCGCACGAGAAAATTTTGATCCAGCCATATGACGTCCTATCATATTGTAAAAATAGCATAAACAAATACAAAAACCTCTTATTGAATTGAATTGAGTCTGAGAGGCGTAAAGTAGCATCATGCCAGGAGAGATCTCACGCCTGTTATCAAGCCAGTGGGAGCGGCATTAGGCAAATATAAGCCCCAGTGCAAATGGGTTACAAATGATGATACTTTGCAGTGATGATGATCATGGACTTTAATATACATAATATACTATAATTGACATATTTTATAAATACTTGCTTTCAATATGTACTTACTTTAAATAACTTTAAAATATATCATATTTGTGTTATTATTCTTAATAACAACATGCCAACATAAAATAGCATTTTGAACAATATAGATACTTATGAACTTATCCCAAATGAGCATTCACAAATTTTCAACACTCACATGGGATTTAAGGAACTTAACCCTCTCGTG
>BOPN01007268.1:45000-47500 GCA_017312705.2 Penaeus japonicus | reverse complement strand
TCAAAATTAAGAGAGAGAGAGAGAGAGAGAGAGAGAAAACAAAAACAAAAACAGAGCAGTAACTCTCAGTAGGACCATACACTCCACAACTTGGGCGAGACTGGTTAGCCGGCCAGCCGGAACTGTCTCAACTCCTCAAGGTGTTGTGCAATTCCAGATTTTCCTCCGGCTTTGACGAGAAGCAGTCTGTGAGTTCGGATTTATAAGCCGGAGGGGCAGGGAGAGGATCTGTGACAGGTGCGAGAAGGGGAGGGAATTGTAGCTGCGGTTTCTGATGTGTGAGGAAAGGAATTTCGAAAAGGGAAATTCTTCTCATAAGCAAATACATATATTCATATCCTTTCTTACAGATATGTGGAATATGTATTCCAACATATAGGCATTAAGAGACAAACAAGACACTTTTGTGTTTTTTGTTTGTTTGTGTGTGTTTGTGCCCGTGTTTGTTTGTTTGTGTGTGTTTGTACATGTGTTTGTTTGTGTGTGTGTGTAGGTCGAGAAAAAGATAAACAAAACAAAACAATCAAGTCACAAATCAATGATTCCATTCGAAAGTTGAAACACTTCGTATATATTCATAAATACATACATACACACACACACACACACACACACACACACACACACACACACACACACACACACACACACATATATATATATATATATATATATNCATCATCAACCCCCAACCATACCCTCTTCCCCTCTCCCCCCCTTCTCCCCTCGTCTTATCCACATTCACCTGGCGGATGTGAGATTGCGATGATGTGGTCACAGATGGTACACATTCATGAGAGCGCCATTCTTCCCCTTCTCATTTGTGAGTTGAAATGTCTCGCTCTCTTTTCTCTTTCTGTCTTTCTTATTATCTTTATTTGTCTCTCTCTCTCTATCTATCTATCTATCTATCTGTATCTCTCTCTCTCTCTCTCTCTTTCTCTTTCTCTTTCTCTTTCTCTTTCTCTTTCTCTTTCTCTTTCTTTCTTTCTTTCTTTCTCTCTCTCTCTCTCTCTCTCTCTCTCTCTCTCTCTCTCTCTCTCACACACACACACACACACACACACGCACACACACACACACACACATACACACACACACACACTTTCTCTTATTTCTTTCTCTATCTATCTATCTTTCTATCTATCTACATCTATCTATATATCTATCTATCTATATCTATCTATCTATCTATCTATATCTATCTATCTACCTACCCCTCTCTCTATCTATCTCCCCCAAGCTCTCTCATCCGTGAGTTGTGAGTGAAAGGTGACTGCATACTACCATTTTCGGATGAGAATTAGGAGAGACAGGAGTGAAAAGGTGTTTGAGAAAGCAAGCCAGGAAGGTCAGAGATCAGGGAAAGAGTAAAGTGAAGAATGGAAAAGTAGAAAGAGAATGAGGAGTGTGTCTTTGTGTTTGTTCGGGGGCTTGGGTGTGTGTGTGTGTGTGTGTGTGTGGCGTGTGTTTGTGTTTGTTTTTGTGATGTGTTGTGTAGTGGATGGGGATGTGTGTTGTTGTTGTTGTTACTGTTCTTGTTCTTGTTGTGTGTGTGTGTTTGTGTGTGTGTGTGTGTGTGTGTGTGTGTGTGTGTTGTGTGTATATGCGTGCGTTTCTATATGGCTGTCTACTTTCTAATGTCAGTTTTAACACGTGCATTTGTATTTGCATGTGCTTGTATGTATATGTGTCTTTATGTATTCGCACACATTTGGCGAATGCGTACGAACAATTGGACGTAATTTCAGATACACAAAGAACCAAACCGAAAGAAAAGAAAGAAAAATAGAAAGAACAGGATGACAGGTGATAGACGGAAGCCGGAAGAATGACACATCTGATAGAGAGGATAGAGGATAGAGAAGGGGAGCGAGAGACAGAAAGAGAGAGAGAGGGCGAGAGGAGAAAGGAGAGAAAGGGATAGAAAGGGAGAGAAAATGACAGTGGGAGAGAGGGTGAGGGAGCGAAGGGGGGAGAGGGAGAACAATGGAGAGAGAGACAGATAGAGAGGTAAAGAGAGGGAGTTAGAGAACGAGCGAGAGAGAGAGAGAAAGAGAGAGAGAGAGAGAGAGAGAGAGAGAGAGAGAGAGAGAGAGAGAGAGAGAGAGAGAGCGAGCGAGAGAGAGAGACAGAGAGACAGAAAGAGATAGAGAGTAAGAGAGAGAGAGAGAAAGAGAGAGAGAGAAAGAGAGAGAGACAGAAAGAGAAAGAGAGAGAGAGAGAAAGAGAGAGAGAGAAAGAGAGAGAGAAAAAGAGAGAGAAAGCGAGAGAGAGAGAGAGAGAGTGAGTACTTACTCAATTAAACTGCATTATGAATAATTCCAATATACCGACTGAAGAAGGCGCAGAGAGCAGAATCTCCTTATCCCCAGCCTCCCCTCCCCCCACCATCTCCCAGCGTACCAACAGTAAGAGGATTTGTGGTAGCAATGGCGACTGGCCAGAATTATGCCTTTCATATGTAAATCGCAGGCCGTATCTAACCCTCCAGTGTGCT
>BOPN01007268.1:12500-22500 GCA_017312705.2 Penaeus japonicus | reverse complement strand
AAAAGGACCAGTTCAAAAAAAAATGAGTCACTTATTTTGGAAGTTAATTTGAACTTGAATCATTTAAGAGAGAAGATTAAATGCTTTTCAGGCGAACAGGAAGTGAATAAATGCATACATATAAGTAAAGATTGGAATAAATATGAAGAATAAGTATACAGATAGGGATAAGATGAGGAAGAGAATGATAGAGATAGAGATAAATAGAAAGATAGAAAGAGAGAGAAAGAGAGAGAGAGAGAGAGAGAGAGAGAGAGAGAGAGAGAGAGAGAGAGAGAGAGAGAGAGAGAGAGGGAGAGAGAGAGAGAGAGAGAGAGAGAGAGAGAAAGAAAGCGAGAGAGACAGAGAGAGAGAGCGAACGAGAGAGAGAGAGAGCAAATGAAAGACAGACGGAGAGCCAGACAGAGAGAGAGAGGAAAGAAAGAGAAAAAGAAGAAAAAAAAAATCAGGTAAGAAGAAGAAAAAAGATAAACAAAACGACCCCAAAAACACAAGCTAAAAAAAAAAAAAAAAAAAAAAAAAAAACAGAACTGAAGTCTCCCAATAAACCCTCTGAGCTCTGCGTGTATATTCCAATAAGCAACCTAGCGAGGTGATAGAGCACATGGTGTCTCCAGCATCACATTAAATCCGGAACGACAGAGAGATAGAATATAAAAGGCGCATTTTCCTTTTTTTTTTTTTTTTTTTTGCATTTTTTTGGAGATGAGACAAACGTACATTTTTCCCTGAAGTTCGATAATCTGCTGCGCTTGACTTCATTAACTTCATTTGATTAAATATATCCTCATTTTGATTTTGTTTTCTCTCTCTGTCTCTCCTTTTTAATGACACCGGATCACCATTCAAGCAACTGGTTGACACGTTGGCTCGTATTCTGAAATCACACATTTATGATCAATATCATAATTAGGAGTAATATCAGTATTCCACTTTGTAATACCATCTTTTTAAAAACAATGCAAGACCTAAGGGACTTATTCTAGAAGTTCCTTGGCTGTTTGATTATGCCTGTTCTGTTCCAGTGAACTTAAGTGGTTTAGGTTAAGTGGGGTATCAGAATTCGAATCGTTATCTTGGGTGCCAGAGGGTTTGGTTTTTGTTGAACACATGGTACAAAGTTTTTTTTTTTTTTCATTTTTTTAATATTTTTTTTTTTTGTAACATCGGTGGTGGTGTTGGAAAAACAGATAAAGGAAGCAGGAAATACGTCGCCATTTTGTTTGGCTTCGCTCGACTTCCCTTGAACAATAACGGAACGAAAAGGCAGTGATGAAAAGAATGGTCATTAATGTCTATGTTTATCAATAGTAACGCCCATGACAAAAGGATTATAACGGTATATTGTCCAAAAATTCTTTGATGATAAAATGCTGCTCTCATGCATCTTTCTAAGCGTACAAACAAAGCCAAACTTATTATTATTATTATATTATATTATTATTATTATTATTAATTATTATTATTATTAATTATTTTTTCCTCATTGACCTGCAGTTATGAGCAAGTGTTTTGAAATGTTCCTCTGCAGATAATACGTCTAATATCTACACGACAGAGGCCCCAACTCTGAACTCTGAACATTCAATCTATGAAGTGAACCTAGACAGTCGTTTTTTGGATGAATGTGGATGCCATTCATTGCATTTTATACACTGATACGTATCCCGTGAGTTGATTGGTGCATTCACCATTTGCAAACTTTGATTTGATTGGTTGCCAGGCAAGTGACTGGAACCACGCCTGGATTCGTCCGTTTATAGACTGAATTCAGTTGATTAAGTACGTGTCTTAACCAGCATTAGTTATTGATTATCATCATCATAATAATCATGATTCGACTACACCGGCAGTTCCCCTACCCATGTTTTTTTTTTTTTTTTTTTTTAGGGAGTAAAGAGTTCGGACCTTGTTCTAGAAACTTTTTTTTTTTTCTATCTTCCTTACCTAGTTTAAAGATTGGTAGGGTTCAAGATCTACGCATCTCTCTCTCTCTTTTTTTTTTTTAATGAAGTCTTCAAAGATATATGATAAAGATTATTTGGTGACGTGCTAGACATACAAATGCTCATTGACATTTGAGAACGCTGAAAAATTGTCATGTGTGATGTGAGGTTTGTTATCGACGCTTCAAACCTGTCGTCATTAACAGATTTATTTTCCTTTTCTTGTCCTCTTTAAATAATTATTATGATTGTGTTTTTGATTCATGCAGAAAGTACGGTAATCAAAAGTAGTGTGGAGAGTGGAATATAATGGCTTGAGTAATGGTGTTATAAAAAAAATAACGAAAAAAAGAAAAGAAATGCGTAATGCGTCATAGAGAAACGTAGTCTATGCGTTATACAGAATTATCTTCAAATAGTGAGTTAAATATTGAAGTCTGGCGTGAGAACGTGGGAATATTATTTTGCTTAGACCAGATAACATACGATTACAGGTACAGATCAACACATCCATTAACCAACATTCCCTAAAGAAATTATTATATATCAAACGTGTATTATATATATATATATATATGTTTCCTTCATACATCTCGTAATGAGTATCACGTATTGATTAACTGCTATTCAGAGTAATAACAATACATGGGCAAGTGCTCAAGCTATCCAGTTCGACAGAGAACCAAGGACAAAATGACACAAAAAGAGATACAAAAAAGACCAAAAAAAGGCTTCCATTTTCTCGAAAACACTTTGTTGAACATTTTGAAGACGACGTCGGCGAGTGTCGATGGTGGGAACCCTTTCTCGCTCAGTAGATCGCCACCTGAAGGTCCGCCGTTGAAAGACGACTTGTGAGTGTCACGATGAGGAGGAAGAGGAAGAGGAGGAAGAGGAGGAGGAGGAGGAGGACGAGGAGGAGGAGGAGGAGGAGGAGGAGGAGGAGGAGGACGACGACGACGACGACGACGAGGACGAAGACGAGGAGGACGACGACGACGAGGAGGAGGAGGAAGAAGGATAGAAGAAGGAGGAAAAAGAGGAGGAACAAATATAGGAGGAAGTGGAGGATGTGGATGAAAGACTAGGAAGAAGAGGACGTAGGGGCTGTAGGTGAAACAGGATCAGGATTAAGAATCAGGAGGATGAGGACTCGAAGGCTTCAGTTGTCCCCTAGTGAAAGGGCCTCGACGATCCTGGGGTCAGCCTTAGAGCCCTCCTTGAACTCCTCGAGGGTGAGCTTCTCGTCGTGGTTCTTGTCCATCTGGGAGAAAATCTGGTCGACTCTCTTCTGCGGGGCGTTCTCGTCATCGGCTTCAGGTGCTTGACCCTGCCGAAGGAGAAAGCCCGGGAGATTAGGAGAGAGAAAAAAAGGGCGGAGAGGAAATGAAAAGAGAAAGGAAAACCAGGCAAACTACGTATTTGGGGAAAACGATAAGGAAAAAGAGAGAGAAAATTAAGATGATGAAACAAAAGTGTGAATTGTTATATTGAGATGCGTAAACACCTGAGAACGAGAGAAAACAAAGGGAAGAAACCCTTGGACAGAAAATAAATAAACAGAGGGATAGATTAAAAAAAAACAAAAAAATGAAAAAAAGGGGTCCTCAAAAAGGGGAACCAATCCACAGAATCAAAAAGGGATCCCCCAAGCCTACGTAGAAGCATTTACGAACTTGAGCATCACATTTGAGTAGGATGAACTTGGGGCATTTAGTTGTCGCCAAGAGACAGCGCCTGTACGATTCGAGGGTCAGCTTTGGAACCCTCTTTGAACTCCTCAAGGGTAAGCTTTTCGTCGTTGTTTTTGTCCATTTGGGAGAAGATTTTATCCACTCTCTTCTCGGGGGTGTTCTCGTCTTCGGCCTCGGGTGCCTGTCCCTGGGTGGAAGGAGATACAAAAAGAAGCCTCAGACAAGAAAAAGAGATTCCTTTCGTTTGGGAAGGACACGAACGAAGGAGGAAACGGAGGGAAGAGAGGAAGGAAGCTGGAGAGATAAGGGGAGATAGGAGGAAAAGAGGAAGAGAAAAAAAGTTGGAAATAAGAGAAAAACAGGAGAATGGATGGAAAGGGCATATAAAACGAAAAAGAGATTCCTTTCGTTTGGGAAGGGCACGAACGAAGGAGGAAACGTAGGGAAAAGAAGAAGGAAGCTGGAGAGATAAGGGGAGATAGGAGGAAGAAAGGAAGAAAAGTTTGAAACAAGAGAGAAGGAGGAGGATGGAAAGGGCATATTAAATGAGGACATGAATGGATGGGGAAAGAAACGAAGGAAGAAGGGAATGGAACAAAAGGAAGTAATGAAAGAAGAGAGGAAAGGAAAAAAAAAGATGGAAGGAGGGAAGAAGGAAAATAAGAGAACAAGAAGAGGGGAAGGATAAAGATAGAAGTGGTTATATAGAAAATTGGACAATGTAAGAGAGAGGGAGGAAGGGAGAAAAAAGGAAGGATGGAAAGAAGGATGGAAGGAAGAAGGGAAGGAAGGAAAAAAGGAGGAAATGAAGGAAGGAAAGAAGGAAGGAAGGAAGGAAGGAAGGAAGGAAGGAAGCGGATTAAGGAACGGGGAGAGGCAGGAAAGAAATAAAGAGGGAGGAAATATCAGGAGGGAGGAGGGAGGAGAGAGACGAGAGGAGAAAGGAGAGCGAAAAGAGAAGAGGAGTGAGAAGAGAGAAGAGAAAGGAGCGAGGGGCGAAAGAAAACATGAAAAGTGAAAGAGAGGGACGAAAGAGAGATTTGAAAGGGACAATAAAAGGGCAAGAAAGAAACAAGGGAGAGAGTGGAGAGAGAGAAATAAGTGAGAGACAAGCGTAGAGGGAGTAGGGTAACGAATAAGAACAATTAAAAGATGAAGAAGAGAGTGAGAAGAGATGAATGAGAGAGAGAGAGAGAATGAGAGAGCGAGAAAGGGGGATAGATAGATAGACAGATAGATAGATAGATAGAGAGAGAGAGAGAGAGAGAGAGAGAGAGAGAGAGAGAGAGAGAGAGAGAGAGAGAGAGAGAGAGAAGAAAAACAAGTAAGAAAAAGGGAAGAAAAATAAAAGAACGTGTAAATAGGAAAAGGGGAATGATAGAAGTAAAAGGAAGCATAACGGGAAAGACTAGAAAAATGAAAGACTAGAAAGAAGAAGAAGATTAAGAAGAAGAAGAAAGAAGAAGAAGAAACAGAAGAAGAAGAAAAATAGTTTAAGAAGAAGGAGAAGATTTAGAAGAAGAAGAAAAAGATTGAGAAAAAGAAGAAAAAGATTGAAAAAAAGAAGAAGAGGAAAAATAAGACGAAAAAGAAGAGGAAAAAGAAGACGAAAAAGAAGATTAAGAAGAAGATGAAGAAGCATAAGAAGAAGAAAACAAAGAAGACGAAGCAGACAAAGAAGAAGAAATAGAAGGGAAGAGACATAAAAAAAGAAAAAGTGAAAGAAAAAGAAAAGAGAAAGGATATAAGACGAGAAAGAAGCGAAGACTATACAGAAAGAAAGACTTTGATAAAAAAAGGAGAAAACGAGAAACGAGAAAATGGAGTGGGAAAGAGAAGGAGAAACAGAGAAAGGGAGATAAAGAGAAGGAGAAATAGAAGGAGAACAATACGTAATGAAATAAGACTTGTATAGCAAGAGAGACAGAAAGAGAGGAAGGAAGAGAATGAAAGACTGGGTAGGAAATGGGAGAAGAGAAAGTAGGATGACATATATATAGATGGAAATAGAGGAAAGGGGAAACACGAATAAACAAAGATGAAGAGGGAGACACGCATAGGAGAAGGATAAAAAAAAGAAAAATACGGGGAGGAAAAACAAACAAACAAACAAGGATTAGAAGGGAGTACACACACGTCTGATTAAACCGAATACAACAACAACAACAACAACAACAACAACACAGAACCAGAAGCAGTAGAAATGAAAGGGCGAGGGGAGGGGGGGGGGAGGAGGAGTTTGGGGGTGATAAGCGTAGAGAAAAGAAAATCGTAAAGAGTTAGAGGAATTGGGATAGATGCAGAGGAGAAGACGAACAGGGGAATAAATCACAAAAGGACACGGAGATGGGAAGTGTTCATGTGGAAGTTGGTGCAGTTCTGGCACAAAGCTCCCACGGGAAAGAAGGCGAAGGAAAACGGAGAAATGGAGGAGCAGCAAATTACACACAAACATATGTGTGTATATATATATATATATATATATATATATATATATATGTTTGTGTGTGTGTGTATATATATATATATACATGTATGTACACACACACACACACACACACACACACACACACACACACACACACATATATATATATATATATATATATATATATATATATATATATATATATACATATATATATATATATATATATATATATATATATATATATATATATATATATATATATATATATATATATATATATATATATATATATATATATATATACATATATATATATATATATATATATATATATATATATATATATATATATATATATATATATATATATATACATGTATGTACACACACACACACACACACACACACACACACACACACACACACACACACACACACACACTCACACACACACACACACACACACACACACACACACACACACACACACATACACACACACATATATATATATATATATATATATATATATATATATATATATATATAAATATATATATATATATATATACACACACACACATACACACACACACACACACATACACACACACACACACATATATATATATATATATATATATATATATATATATATATGTATATATATATATATATATATATATATATATATATATATATATATATATATATATATATTCATTCATCTATTCTGTTTGGTTCACTTGGATTCTATGTTTTTGTTTTTGTTTTTTGGGTTTAGTGTTTTGATGTTTGGATGTCTCAAGTAACGTATCTTGGTAAGAAAGGGAAAGAGACTAATTTTAATCCTAATATGATTTAGTCTCCCTTTATCTACCTCTGTTTTCTTATTTTCTCTTTCCTATGTAGATTATTTTTATCTGTTTTATCATCATATATATTTTTCTTTATTCCTCTTATCATTATAATTTTTCTTTCTTCTTACTCACACCTTTGACCTTATCTTCTTCCTTTGAAACTCTATCTCTTTCTAGACATTTCTTTTTTTTTCCATTTTTTTTTCTTCGGGTTAATTTTCATCTCTTCTTTCTTTTTATTATATCCTTTATTATTTCCTACGGCCTCTCTGCTTCTTCGTACTTTTGCTTGTCTCTTTCTGTCGTTGAAAATATAGTTTTCCTTCCCTCTTTGACCGTATAAGCATGGAGAATTAGATACACACGCACGCACACATATGTATACACACACACACAAACACACGCGAGATAGATAGAGATATAGATAGGTAGACAGAAAGATAAAGAGAGAGAGAGAGAGAAACAAAACACAGGCAGATATGGAAGTAAAAAGGACACATACACACACACGAGAGAGAGAGATAAAGATAGAGATAGATAGATAGATAGATAAATAGACAGATAGAGAGAAAGAAACAAAACACAGGCAGATAAGGAGAAAGAGAAAGGACACACAAACACACACACACACAAACACATACAAACAGTGAGAGAAAGCGAAAAAAGGAGAGAAAGAGAAACACAGACAGACAGGAAACACACGCACACACGAATGACAGGATGAAGAGGATAACTTCGGATCGAATAAAAATTCCAACAGAAAAAAGGGCAGCGAACGAACACACGAAATTGACATAGGAAAAAATATAGAGATTTGAAAATAGAAAACGGATGAAATTGCATGTGCAATGGCGTATCTAAGGCTAGAACTAGAGCAATTCCGCAGCCAGAAATTCTGAAGACGAAAATAGGTTGCAGAGACGAAAAAGCATATTGCAATATATCATAAGAAATGTGAGATGAAAGAAAATTGGATGGAAAGAGATTTGGTTAAAAAAAATTGAGGTTTTGCAATTTGATATAATATATATAAGGAAATATGTTTTTTTTTTTTTTTTAATTATTTCTTTCAGATATCGTTCGTTGAAATTGCTTTTATGATTTTTTTTTTTCATAGTGATAAAAGAGTAACGATAAAATGATGAATGTAATTACTGATCAGTATCGCCTGTAGGTGTGCGGGAGGGGGTCACGGTGGGGGGGGGGGGGGGCAGTAATTTTTTTCAATATCATTGGTTTGGGCGATTTGGACGCTGAATATCTGACTGTTTGCTTAATTAGACAGCATATAATTAGTCTGAAGATAATTGAGTGTAGATCATTTAGAGTGAGTGTATGAGTGTGTGTGTGTGTCTATGTGTGTGTGTGTGTGTGTCTGTGTGTGTGTGTGTGTGTGTGTGTGTGTGTGTGTGTGTGTGTGTGTACGTGATGGGAGTAGATGTATATGTCTGTAACCCTTTAGAATATTTCAATCCTAATCTTTGGGGATGTAAAACAAACTGCCATCATTTAATTTTCATTCGAACAGATTTCATAATGAAAAATCTATCCAGTGAACATGAAATCACTGACTCATTATGTATGAGTGAGAGTTTATTAAGTTATTAAAAAATATTATTTAGATATGCAATATTCAAAAACGAAATAATTAGGTTTGGCTCGATATTTTGGAATTTTCAGCGAAAGAATTCAATATCGGAATAATGAATTTGGCTCAAGCCGTGATTTTCGAATTACGATATATTGCAGATAATCCAAATTAAAAATAAGATATGAAGTGGATAAAAAGAAAAAAAAAAATGCAGAATAAATTGAATTTACTCTTTAAATCATTCTTTGTGCGTAAGAGAGGGATCTTGCACGAATGTTGCAGAATAATGTTGATACATTCATCTGATATCAGGGACAATGATTTTCCTCTAAATAACAGAATGGAGTAAATGAATCACGTCATAAACAGACGGTCATACAAATTCTTTATTCTTGACTATAAATGATTCACAATAAAAATGAAACGTATTGTGAATATTACAATTTCTTCAATGAAGCGCAATCTGATGTATCTATTATTTCTATATATGTATAATAACTGTGGGATAATCATCGAATCTACGATTAGAAAGTGTGGGCCCCGAAACTCGCTTTTTTCAACCAATAAGGTTAGTTAGATAATGCTTTACTTTGATAATAATTCAAAGAGGATGTCTTTAATCTAATATTGATTATTATTGTCCTCTTTTTTTTAAAGTGAATATTCCTAATAGGAATAGAATTTCGATTATTTCAGTTACATCACTGTAGTGGAATTCTAATAGGATATTTTCACCAGTAACCGGACGTCCTGAAAAAAAAAAGAAAAAAAAAAGAAAAAAAAAAAACAGCATATCACGTAACACCATAATTCACCAATCATTCATGACAAGCGGTATAAGATTATAGATTATCTGAAGCATAACGGTACTGATGCATCACTTCATCTCCCGACAGCATTTTGGACGAGACAATAACCGACTTAAATCAACACTAAATCGATCGTATATTGATTGGAATTTATGACGAAAAATTATATCTGACGATAGGGAAAAAAAAAAAAACTGCGCGATGCTTCGTTAGAAGATTCACTTTAATTTTGATGTCAAGTTCGCGGTGTTGATGATATCACATTGATGTCTCTCATCACTCAACCTAAATCATTTCTGACTCTAATGACTCTGCATGACTCTGCATGACTCAAATGCTTGTAATATTCTATACTATTATGATTTCATTGCCATTACTAGCGAGGTGTTTAGGTACAACATTAGCTGTATATTCCTTTTTAAGGGAATTTCAACAATTTTGATTATGTCTATAATCATATAATCATGTTATTATTGCTATCCTCATCATTGTTCCTATTATTATCATTACTATCATTATTATCATTATCACCATTATTGTTAGTGTTGTCTTTATTATCATCGTCATTTATTATTGCTTCTTTATCATAAGTATCATTATTATTATAATCATCATTATTGTTATTGCTATTTGTATTATTATTATCATCATTAATATAATGATAATTAT
>BOPN01007267.1:33587-38587 GCA_017312705.2 Penaeus japonicus | reverse complement strand
AGAGAAAAGAGGAGAGAGGGAGACATATACACGTAGCCACATTACATGAAATCTCAGTATGGCCGCTGTCTCCCTCTGTTTCCTCTCCCTCGTACTTTCTCTAAAATGAAGTTAATGTACTGTAATGAAATCTAAACAAAGTATCTGTCTGCTCCATCTGACGGCCAGCGGAGAACTAACGAAAGTGGAATGTAGTGTAATGATAAAGAAGGAGAGAGAGAGAGAGAGAGAGAGGGTGGGGAGGGAGAGGGGGAGAAGGAGGAAGGGAGAGGGGGGGAGAAATGGTGGGGAGGGGGAGAAGGAGGGAGGGAGAAATGGGGGGGAGGGGGAGGAAGGGAGAAATTGGAGGAGAGGGGGAGAAGGAGGGAGGGGGAGAGAGGGAGAGATGGGGGGAAGAGGGGGAGAAGGAGGGAGGGTGAAATGGGAAGAGGAGGAGGGAGGGAGGAATGGGGGGAGAAGAAGGGAGGGAGAAATGGGAGGGAGAGGAAGGAAGGGAGAGAGAGAGAGAGAGAGAGAGAGAGAAAGAGAGAATGAGACGCAGACAGACAGACAGAAATAAAAAGAGAGAGAGAGAAAGAAAGAACTAGAAAAATAATAATAAAACAAAAAACATACAAACCATAATAAAATACAGAAGTGCCCCCTTAAACACGACAAAGCTACACCACAAAACGAAATCCTCTTATCATCAAAGAATGAAATGAAGAGGAAGAAGAAATTACTAATTATTGCTCTTAAGATGAAGGGAAAGACATAAGTTTGTCAAAGTAAGAATCATAGAATAAAAGAAAAATATATGAATAATGGTTCTCTGTCGACAAGAATGGAAGAATTATGGAACGTGACCCGTTTTCTATGCTAATAAAAATGGCGTCGAGTGTATATTAAATTTAAAATGTATCATAAACTTTAACAGAGCAAATGTAAAGGAATTATTGATAGGGTCTAGAAATTAGAAATATAATTAAGGTGTATCTTACTCGGACATAAAATGAGTAGATTTGAAGTCTTCATTAAGAATTATTGTTATAGTTATTAATATGACTTTTACGCTTGGTTTAGTATTAGTAATAGTAGTAGTAGTAGTAGTAGTAGTAATAGTAGTAGTAGTAGTAGTATAGTAGTAGTAGTAGTAATAGTAGTAGTAGTAGTAATAGTAGTAGTAGTAGTAATAGTAGTAGAAGTAGTAGCAATAGTAGTAGTAGTAGTAGTAGTAATAGTAGTAGTAGTAGTAATAGTAGTAGTAGTAATAGTAATAGTAGTAATAGTATAATTTTAATTGTGAGTAATGTTATTCTTTTTATTATTATGTTCATTATTATTATCATTATTGTTATTCTCATTATTATCTTTGTCATTACCAGTATCATTATTATTACCATTATCATCATTATTGTAATTTCTATCATTATCATTATTATTATCATTATCATTATAATTACCATTATAATTATCGTTGTCATTATTATCCTTATTATCATAATTATCATTATTATCATTATATGTTATTATCGTCATTAGTGTTACTATCGTCATTATCTTTTTCATCATTGTCATTGATATCATTTTTTATATTATCCTGGGCATTACTGAAAGCTTAATTACTATTACAATTATCATCATCATTATTATTATCACTAATACTATCACCATGACTTCTATCATCATAATATAAATATTACTAATATTGCAATCATTATTATCATTATATCATTATCATCATATTTATAAATACGTTACAACAAAATACTGTGAAAGGTCTTAAAAAAAGTATAAAAAAAATCAAATGAAAATCAAAAGATGAAAAAAATATTATATAATGGGATATATATATATATATATATATATATATATATATATATATATATATATATATATATATACATGTATATATATATACATATATAAATATACATACACATATATATATATATATATATACTCCCATACAAAACAAAACACCCACATAACTAATAATATATATCAACAAGACGAAATACAAAACAAACAAACAGGAAAGACAAAATGATACACAAAGGCCGGTCGAAAATACCAAACCCACCTAAATCCACCTTTAGTCAATTGTTCAGCTGTACGCCGGAAATTGTTCATAATGTCAAAGAGACTGAACAGGATGCTGGAGCCGCTAGTAAAATTGTTCCAGTTATTATGCACATACTTTATTGTTCTGCTGCGCCCCCAACCCCCCAACTTTTTTTTTTTTGGGGGGGGTGGGGGTTTAGGGGGGTAGGGGGTAGGGGGTGTTGGAGGGGAGGGGAGGGGGTAGGGGGTATAGGGTGGGTGTTTGTATGTAGAAAAAATCGTAAAAATATTCCTAACTATACTAAACAATTCAGTTAGTTTTTTTATCATCAATAAATCTAAACAAAAACTACAAACATTTATAGCAAACCTTCCTAACCACACCAAACAACATACTTCCAATTTGAATCCTTATAATCAATACATCTAAACAAGAACAACAAACATTCATAAACATGCTTCCTAGCCACACCAATCTTCACTCATACATCACTAAAAAAAAAAAGAAAAAAAGAAAACACAAGCCCGGTCATCCACAAAAGAAAAGAAAACGAGAAAATACAATTACGAATACAAAGAAATAATACAAGTAAAGCGATCTTACGTCAGAGTTACAGGTTGTAAAAATGTCCGTCTGTTTAATGTCTCTATAATAATATCACGTCCTGATGATGGCAGTTTGAGAACATTTCTTTATACAGAGGGATCATAAACTAATTTTATTTTTACTAGAAGGTGTAAAATGAGAGAGGGGGGGGAGGAGGAGTAAAGGAGTAAGAAGGTTGGAAAAGAGAGAGAGAGAGAGGGAGAGAGAGAGAGAATGAGTGAGTGAGTGATAGAGAGAGAGAGAGAGAATGAGAGAGAGAGAGAGAGAGAGAGAGAGAGAGAAAGAGAGTGAGAGAGAGCGAGAGAGAGAGAGTGAGAGAAAATAAGGAAGGAGACAGAACGTACAAAAGATAAAAGAACAGAGAAATGAAAACAACAGTGACATAAACCCAAAGACAGAGAGAGAGAGAGACAGAAAGCGAAAGAGAGAGAGACAAAGAGCGAAAGATGAAGAGGAGAGAGAGAGAGAGAGAGAGAGAAGAGAGGACTTGACCATGACAAAACATCCATCCATTGAAAGGGGGTGTTCCATAGGCCTATCACCATTACGTTAGTCCGCATAATCTCTCCACCCGATCCAATGGGTTGCACTCCCCCCCACACCCCCACCCCACCTAAAACCCCACTCCCCACCCCACCATTTACCCAGCTCCTTCCCTGCCTCCTAACCCCCACCCCCACCTCCCCTCCTCTACCTATCCCACCCCCATCACACCCTCCCTTACTCCTACAACCCTACACCTTACTCTCCCCTCCCCCACCACCCCTCCACCCTACTCCCTCCCTCTACTCCCTCCGCCATCCTACTAACCTAACCCACCCCCTTCTTCCTTCCCCCTATCCCCCATCCCCCATCCCCCACCCCCCTCTCCCTTACACTCCGTTCCCCGCCCACGCATATGAGACTTCATTTGTCATACTCGAAGGCAAATTACCCAACAGGACAATAGGGAAGCGTGCCTCTCTATTGGGGGAGGGGTGGGGGGGGGGGGTAAGGGGAGTGGGGTGGGTGGGAGGGAGGGGGGATTTAGGAGTAGGGAGAAAGGGGGATTAAAGGAGGGTAGGGAGGGTGGAAGGAGGAGGAGGAGGTGGGGGGGTAGGGAGGGAGGAAATGGTGGGTTGAATAGGTGGGAAGGAATGTGAGGGAGAAGGAGAAAAGGGGAGATGATGATGAAGAGGGTGGGGAGGGAGGGAGAGAGAGAGAGAGTAGAGAGAGAGAGAGAGAGAGAGAGAGAGAGAGACAGAGAGAGACAGAGAGAAGGAGAAAGAAAGAAAGAGGATATAGACAGATAGAGAGAGAGAGGAAGGGGGAAGAGAGGAGAAAGAAGGAGAGAGGTGACAGATAGATAGATGGAGAGAGAGAAAGAAAGAGAGAGAACGAAAGAGAAGAGAAGTGAAAATGAAGAGAGAAAGGAAGGGGGAATTTTATATAAAGATAAAAACAAACAGGAGATAAAGAGAAGAAAATATAACTCGATTTCTTAATTAATACCACGTTATCAACTTCAAAAAACGAATATATGACGATAAATAACAAAGACCTAAAACAAACAAAAATGAAGGAAACCAAAAACTTTTCAAACAAAGAAACAAATAAATAGATTGACAAATAAACAAATGAATAAACAAACAAATAAACCAAACACGATTCACATAAAACAAAATCCACAGAAAGAAAAACTTGAAAATCATAGATAATAAATAAAAAATAAAAAATAAAAACACAAAGAAAACGGAAACACAAAGAAAACGGAATGACATCCCAAGCAAAGCGAATAACGAAAAGATTACAGATTTTCCACGCCCTAAATCGAAAAAAGGGGGAAGAGACGAAGGGAAGAGGGGAAGAAGGAGGGGGGAAAAAGAAGGGGAGAGATGACAAAGGGGAAGAAGGGAGGGAGAGACAGATGGAGAAAAGGGGAAGGAGAAGAGGCGGAGAAGGAGAGAGGGAGAGGAAGGGGGAAGGATGGAGAGAGAGAGAGAAAGAGAGAGATGAGAAAAGAGAGGGAGAGAGAGATGAGAAGAGAGAAGAGAGAGAGAGAGAAAGCTAGAGAGAAAGAAAAAGAAAAAGAAATAGGATATAAGAGAGAGAGAGAGAGAGGGAGAGAGAGAGAGAGAGAGAGAGAGAGAGATACAAACAGACAGACAGACAAAGTATGATAGCAAAAGAGAGAGAGATGAAAGGGGGGAGGGGGGGGGGGGGGATATATAGGACTTATATCCACGTACTCGACGAGAGAGTGTAATAGTGACGCATATCATTTTATTGCCCCGAATCTATGGGGAGAGTAATCTATCCGTTGGCATTTATGGGTGATTGTATGGGGGGGGAGGGGGGCTTGAGGTGTGTG
>BOPN01007267.1:15000-20000 GCA_017312705.2 Penaeus japonicus | reverse complement strand
GATGAGGGGATAGGGGGGAAGAGGGAGAGGGGAAGAGGAAGAAGAGGGAGAGGGGAAGAGGAAGAAGAGGGAGAAGAGGGGTACAGGGAAGAGGGAGAGGGGATGGGGGGTAGGAGGAAGAGGGAGAGGGGATGGGGGGAAGAAGGAGAAGAGGGGTAGAGGGAAGAGGGAGAAGAGGGGTAGAGGGGGGAAGAGGGAGGGGGACTGCTATTTCAGGTCGCTCAATATCTTTCCTTTTCTTTTCATAGTATATATTTCCTTTATTACGCTGTGACACTGAGATCTTTGAAGGCTGTGTCGCTCATCATAAGGTTTCGGAATTCTAAAGAGAGATTAGTTGGTCTCTGTCAATCGATCTCTATTTCTCTCTCTCTCTCTCTCTCTCTCTCTCTCTCTCTCTCTCTCTCTCTCTCTCTCTCTCTCTCTCTCTCTCTCTCTCTCTCTCTCTCTCTCTCTCTCTCTCTCTCTCTCTCTCTCTCTCTCTCTCTCTCTCTCTCTCTCGCTCTCTCTCTCTCTTTCTCTCTCTCTCTCTTTCTCTCTCTCGCTTTCTCTCTCGCTCGTTCTCTCTCTCTCTCTCTCTCTCTCTCTCTCTCTCTCTCTCTCTCTCTCTCTCTCTCTCTCTCTCTCTCTCTCTCTCTCTCTCTCTCTCTCTCTCTCTCTCTCTCTCTCTCTCTCTCTCTCTCTCTCTCTCTCTCTCTCGCTCTCTTCTCTCTCGCTCTTTCTCTCTCTCTCTCTCTCTCTCTCTCTCTCTCTCTCTCTCTCTCTCTCTCTCTCTCTCTCTCTCTCTCTCTCTCTCTCTCTCTCTCTCTCTCTCTCTCTCTCTCTCTCTCTCTCTCTCTCTCTCTCTCTCGCTCTCTCGCTTTCTCTCTCGCTTGCTCTCTCTCTCTTGCTCTCTCTCTCTATCTCGCTCTCTCTCTCTCTCTCTCTCTCTCTCTCTCTCTCTCTCTCTCTCTCTCTCTCTCTCTCTCTCTCTCTCTCTCTCTCTCTCTCTCTCTCGCTCTCTCTCTCTCTCTCTCGCTCTCGCTCTCGCTCTCTCTCTCTCTCTCTCTCTCTCTCTCTCTCTCTATCTATCTATCTATCTATCTATCTATCTATCTCGCACGCTCGCTCTCTCTCTCTCTCTCGCTCTCTCTCTCTCTCCCCTCTCTCTCTCTATCATCATCATTATCAATATTATTGTCATTATCATTATCATCATTACAATTATCATCATTATCCTTATCATTATTATTACTATTATCATTATCATTATTATCATTATCATCATTATCATTATCATTATTATTACTATGACCATAATTTCCATTATAATCATCACTATAATTATCATTATTATCATCATTACTAGTAGAAGTAGCAGCAATAGTAGCATTATCGTTATCATAAAAAAAAGAAAACTAAACAGATAGACTAACAGATAGACATGTACGTACGTATGTATGTATAAAGAGTAAACACAAACAAAAAATACAGCCATGCCCAAATAAACAAATACAGACATACACAAAAAAAATACATGTACATATCACACCACGCGATCATAAATTCCGTCATGTCATATCCACCCCCCACCCCCCACCCTCAACCCCCCCACACACACACCTCCCCCACCCTATCCCCCACCCCCAACCCCCAACACACACCTCCCCTACCTTATCCCCCCCCCTACCTTATCCCCCTTCCCTTGCAGACCTGTGATCCCCTCTATCCCCATATACCCACTCCCCCTACCATCCTCCTTCCCCTCACCCTCCTTCGCATACCCCCCCCCCCCCCCGCCCCCAGCCATGAGTCTAGTTTTATAAAATGTTCGTTATGTTTTTTATTTTCTTTCCTTGTTTCTCATTTGTTTTTAGTACATTCTTTTATCTATCTATCTGGCAGAGAGAAAGAAAGAGAGAGAGAGATAGAGAGAGAGAGAGAGATTGAGAGAGAGAGAGAGAGAGAGAGAGAGAGAGAGAGAGAGAGAGAGAGAGAGAGAGAGAGGGCGGGACGGAAAGAGTGAAGGAGAGAGGGAGAGGGAGGGAGAGAGAGACAGAGACACGGAAGGGGAGGAGGGAAATGAAAAGAAGAGAGAGAGAGAGAGAGAGAGAGAGAGAGAGAGAGAGAAAGAAAGAAAGAAAGAAAGACAAACAAAGAGCGAGCGAGCGAGCGAGAAACAAACAAAGAGAGAAAGAGAGAGAGAGACAAGGAAGCAGAAACAACGAACAAAGAGAGACAGAAAGAAAGGAAGAAAAAAGAAAAAAGTCTTTTGTTTTCCTGACCGGACATTGTCCCCCCTCCCCAGAAGGCACATGTCATTTGACTGACCGAAGACCCAAGACCGAAGTCGCGGTTGTGGGGAAGTGGGATAGGGGGGGAGGGGAGTGGGAGGGGGTAAAAGAATAAAGAAGAACGCACATACACACACAAACACACACACACACACACACACACACACACACACACACACACACACAGACACACACACACACACACACACACACACACACACATATGTATATATATATATATATATATATATATATATATATATATATATATATATATATATATATATATATATATATATATAAGTTTACACTAAACATACACTACCCAACCCTATCAGTGTCCCTTCTGTTCTTCCACTTCTCGGAGCAGAAAGACGGGAACACAGAGGAAGAAGGAAAAGGAAGAAAGAAGGAAGGAAAGAGGAAGGAAGGAGAGGAGATGGAAGAGGAGAGGGGAGAAGAGGGAAGAAGAGGGAAGAAGAGGGGAATGCATGTGTCCCATCCTTATCCCCTTACCCTACCCCCTCCCCTGCTAACCAAGTAAGGAAGAGAGGGGAGGAGAGGGGGATATATGCCCTATTCCCCCCCACATCATCCTGCCCCTTCCCCTTCCCCTTCCTTCTTCCCCTCATCCCATTTCGCCACCTCGCTCCTTCTCATCCCCCAGCCTCTCTTTCATCCTCTCCCTTACCCTATCCTCTCTCTCCTCCCCCATCTTTCCCCTCTCTAACCCCCTCCTACATACCCTATCCTTCTTACCCCCTCACCCCCATACCCCTCCCTCAACCCCCTCCCTCCCTCTACCCCTCACCCCTCACACCCTCACCCTCCCTCACCCCCACCCCACCCCACAAGAGGTTAAGTGTATCCTATCCAACAGAAGAGTCATCGCGGTCGAAAGGATGCTTAACCGCCCGTGCTTCGCCACATCCTGACCACGCGTGCTCGCCCCCCCCCCCCCCACCCCCCTTATCCTCCTCTTCCCCTTATCCTCCCTTATCCTTTATCACTAACTTCCCTCTCCTCTACCCCCTCCTTGCCCCTCCTTACTTCTCTCTCTCTCTCTCTTTCTGGGCCTTTCTCTCTCTCTTTCTGGGCTTGCCTCTCTATCTCTTTCTTTCTCTCTCTCTCTCTCTCTCTCTCTCTCTCTCTCTCTTTCTCTCTCTCTCTCTCTCTCTCTGCAGCCTCCTCCCTTCCCATTCATCTTTTCTCCTCGGTTCTGTAAAACCTCCCTTTTTTCCCTAATTCCTATTTTTTTTATTTAGATTTTTTTTCTAATCCCTCCCCCCCCCCTTCCCACCCTCTCTAACCCCTATTTGACCTAACCCCCGGCACTGACCCCTTATCTTTTCTTCTTAAGTCGCTTCCCCTCCTTATCCCCTCTCCTCTTCCCCTCTCCTCATCCCTGGTGTCTTTCGTTAGTGTGTGTGGTGTGTTCTGGTGTCTTTCGTTAGTGTGTGTGGTGTGTTCTGGTGTCTTTCGTTAGTGTGTGTGGTGTGTTCTGGTGTCTTTCGTTAGTGTGTGTGGTGTGTTCTGGTGTCTTTCGTTAGTGTGTGTGGTGTGTTCTGGTGTCTTTCGTTAGTGTGTGTGGTGTGTTCTGGTGTCTTTCGTTAGTGTGTGTGGTGTGTTCTGGTGTCTTTCGTTAGTGTGTGTGGTGTGTTCTGGTGTCTTTCGTTAGTGTGTGTGGTGTGTTCTGGTGTCTTTCGTTAGTGTGTGTGGTGTGTTCTGGTGTCTTTCGTTAGTGTGTGTGGTGTGTTCTGGTGTCTTTCGTTAGTGTGTGTGGTGTGTTCTGGTGTCTTTCGTTAGTGTGTGTGGTGTGTTCTGGTGTCTTTCGTTAGTGTGTGTGGTGTGTTCTGGTGTCTTTCGTTAGTGTGTGTGGTGTGTTCTGGTGTCTTTCGTTAGTGTGTGTGGTGTGTTCTGGTGTCTTTCGTTAGTGTGTGTGGTGTGTTCTGGTGTCTTTCGTTAGTGTGTGTGGTGTGTTCTGGTGTCTTTCGTTAGTGTGTGTGGTGTGTTCTGGTGTCTTTCGTTAGTGTGTGTGGTGTGTTCTGGTGTCTTTCGTTAGTGTGTGTGGTGTGTTCTGGTGTCTTTCGTTAGTGTGTGTGGTGTGTTCTGGTGTCTTTCGTTAGTGTGTGTGGTGTGTTCTGGTGTCTTTCGTTAGTGTGTGTGGTGTGTTCTGGTGTCTTTCGTTAGTGTGTGTGGTGTGTTCTGGTGTCTTTCGTTAGTGTGTGTGGTGTGTTCTGGTGTCTTTCGTTAGTGTGTGTGGTGTGTTCTGGTGTCTTTCGTTAGTGTGTGTGGTGTGTTCTGGTGTCTTTCGTTAGTGTGTGTGGTGTGTTCTGGTGTCTTTCGTTAGTGTGTGTGGTGTGTTCTGGTGTCTTTCGTTAGTGTGTGTGGTGTGTTCTGGTGTCTTTCGTTAGTGTGTGTGGTGTGTTCTGGTGTCTTTCGTTAGTGTGTGTGGTGTGTTCTGGTGTCTTTCGTTAGTGTGTGTGGTGTGTTCTGGTGTCTTTCGTTAGTGTGTGTGGTGTGTTCTGGTGTCTTTCGTTAGTGTGTGTGGTGTGTTCTGGTGTCTTTCGTTAGTGTGTGTGGTGTGTTCTGGTGTCTTTCGTTAGTGTGTGTGGTGTGTTCTGGTGTCTTTCGTTAGTGTGTGTGGTGTGTTCTGGTGTCTTTCGTTAGTGTGTGTGGTGTGTTCTGGTGTCTTTCGTTAGTGTGTGTGGTGTGTTCTGGTGTCTT
>BOPN01007267.1:0-2500 GCA_017312705.2 Penaeus japonicus | reverse complement strand
CACCCCACACACACATATGCACACACACATACATATGCACATACATACATATGCACACACACACAAACACACACACACACAAACACACACAAACACACACACACACACATACACACACACATACAAACACACACACACACACAAATACGAACACACACACACACACATACAAACACATACAAACACATACACACACACAAATACGAACACACACACACACACATACAAACACATACACACACACAAATACGAACACATACACACACACACACACATACAAACACATACACACACACACAAATAAGAACACACACATGCATACTGACGCATAGACACATATCATAAATACAGACGCACACATACATATAAAAGCAAACATCGGCACACAAACACACACACACACACACGGAGACATATATATCATGAATACAGACATACACAAGCACACAAACACATACATATAAACGTACACACCGGCACACGCGGAAGACACACACACACGCACACACGCACATACATACACATACATATATATGTATATATATACATATAGAAAAAACACACAGGGAAATACACACAAGAACCACACACACATACACAAAAATACCCGCACGAATACACACAAAGAAACACATATGCACAAATACCCATGGGCTAACACAGCAACACACACACACACACAACACATGGGCTAACACAACAAAACACACAAACATACAACTCAGCTCATATATTTTTCCCAGTATCATAGTTGAAAAAAATTATAATCTAAAAAGAAAAGAAAAAAATGATTTTCGAATACGTTGTCAATTTTTTCCAAATAATTACGAATTCGAAAGCGCTCGAGCAGATCGTTCTTGACTCGATGATCCAATTTCTGGAGAAGGACCTCCGCTCTCGGTCCACAGCCACGCAAATTTAAAATGTTTTCTCCTGGATTTTCTACAGGAAAATGACCTACCTGTCAGACCGCTTAGTCTAGCCCAAGCTCTCGTACTTGTGGCTCCCGTCTGCCGGTCTGGTGTAGCTTGCGGAAGAGAAGCAACGGTACATAGAAGGGCTGAGGGCGGCTGTAGCTCGTAACTCTGACCTGGAGTTTCGAGGTCTGGCCTGTCTTTGGATTTCCATCTTTGTGGGCGGTATCCTGCTCGCTTCTTCCATCTTTGCGAAATGGGGAAGTCTGACGCATGAAATTTCCATCCCGAAGGAAGAAAGTTAGAGACACTCCTCTCCCGATGCAGAAAGTGCGTCTGATTATGATGAAAGTGCTTCTGATTAAGATGAAAGTACGTCTGAAGATGAAGATGAAAGTGCGTCTGATTAAGATGAAAGTGCGTCTGATTAAGATGAAAGTACTTCTGAGGATGAAGATGAAAGTGCGTCTGATTAAGATGAAAGTACGTCTCAGGATGAAGATGAAAGTGCGTCTGATTAAGATGAAAGTGCGTCTGATGAAGATGAAAGTTCGTCTGATTAAGATGAAAGTACGTCTGAAGATGAAGATGAAAGTGCGTCTGATGAAGATGAAAGTGCGTCTGATTAAGATGAAAGTACTTCTGAGGATGAAGATGAAAGTGCGTCTGATTAAGATGAAGTTGCGTCTGATTAAGATGAAAGTGCGTCTGATTAAGATGAAGTTGCGTCTGATTAAGATGAAGTTGCGTCTGATTAAGATGAAAGTGCGCCTGATTAAGATGAAAGTGCGTCTGATTAAGATGAAAGTGCGTCTGATTAAGATGAAAGTGCGCCTGATTAAGATGAAGTTGCGTCTGATTAAGATGAAAGTGCGCCTGATTAAGATGAAGTTGCGTCTGATTAAGATGAAAGTGCGTCTGATTAAGATGAAGCTGCGCCTGACTCCTCCCCCGCTAAAGAAAAGGCTAAAGCAGAGGAAGATAAGCAAGATGAGCAGGTCACCACTAAATCAGACAAGACTGAAGCAGAGGAAGACAAACAAGATTCCAGACTCGAAGAGGACTAAGCTTCTGACACCAGAGAGGATTTTTAGATGCGCGACTTCTTTTAGATGGTCAAAAAATAGACTAGTTGGCTCTAGAAAGAGTTGGGTTTCAATTACAATAGCAAGAAAATAAACCCAAATATCGCCGCACTCCTACGAGAGCTCTGGGAAGACATTGACCTCAGGAGAGTCAAAGTAAATAAAGTGAGGGAGATTCTTCAATAGATGGACATCCCTGAATTCAGTCAAATTATCCAAGACGCAGCCATGTTGCTTCTGCAGAAATGCTAGGATGAAAATATTTTCAAAGATATGGTCGTACAGAAAGAATTAGACCGTTAGTTGGAGGAGCTGCATGCGAGCTATCGATGACGAGGGTCATATTGAAAATAATATTACGAAGAAAATGAATATAGATAGATAGATTGATAGATACATGTACATACATACATATGATATATATAATATATATATATGTATATATATATAAATATATATATATATATATATATAAAATATATTTATCTATAAAATATATAT
>BOPN01007266.1:60000-62150 GCA_017312705.2 Penaeus japonicus | reverse complement strand
ATAGATAGATAAATAGATAGA
Organism: Penaeus japonicus; assembly: GCA_017312705.2. Taxonomy (NCBI): domain Eukaryota; kingdom Metazoa; phylum Arthropoda; class Malacostraca; order Decapoda; family Penaeidae; genus Penaeus; species Penaeus japonicus. Next base: position 62,129 of record BOPN01007266.1, on the reverse strand, counting down.
TATGTATATATATATATATATGTATATATGTATATATGTATATATATATATATATATATATATATATATATATATATATATGTATATGATAAATATGTGCATGTGAACGCGTGTTCCGTGCAGCCCGCCGCTCCGACCGCCTTCCCCTCCAATCAGTCACTCCGGGAACACACTCAATTCGGTTATCCTCTGTGGTTGTCAATTATTCACTGTTTCGCTCACCACCCGCGGTAATTGAATGATTTCGCCGCGACGCTCGCCAAAAGTCGTCCGCTCTCCTGTCCTCTCCCTCTTCTATCACCCATTACCCATTATCTTCTAAAATCCGCCCATCTCTTTTCCTTGCCTTCCTCTCCTCCCCTCCCCCCACATACCCCCCTTCTTCCTTCCTTGTATCCCACATTGATTTTTTTCTATCCCCTTGTTCCCGAGCGCCCCCCCCCCCCTCGTCTCCTTAACACCTTTGCACTCCCCTTAACACTTAACTCCTTTGCTCTCGCCTTAACACTTAACACCTTTGTATTCGCCTTAACACTTAACACCTTTTCTCTCGCCTTAACACTTGACACCTCTGCACTCGCGTTAACACTTAACACCTTTACACTTTGCACTCTACTCCTCATTTTATGCCCCCCCCCCCCCCCGCCTACTCAATCTTCCCCTTGGCCCCCCATCCCCCACCCCCCTACACTCTCCCTCGTCCCCATCCTCTTCCTCTCCTCCTCAACCCCTTCTCCTCTTCCTCACCCCTCCCCCTTTCCTTCTCCCCTTCTTTCCTCGTTTGCTCATGCCTCTTAACTCCCCCCCCCCCCTCCCCCATCCACCATTTTTTTTCTCCCTTCCCCCATACCCTCGCGTGACGTCACTAGCATCCATTAATCCCCTGTGACGTCATCAGCATCACCGCCGTGTCTTGTGGGATCAATCTAGAGTAAATAATAGTGCATAAATACGAGGGCCATTCATTCTTTTTTGTACATTAACGATTAGTCGCAACTTTTCAGAGGGGGGATGGGAAGGGGGAGGGGGAGGGGGAGGGAAGGGAGGAGCGTTGGAAAGCGAGGAAAGGGGAAGGGGGAAAAAGCGAACGGGGAGGGAGGGAGGGAGGAAAAGGGAAGGGAAGAAAGTGAGTGGGGAGGGAGGGAGGGAGGAAAGGAGAAGGGGAGGAAAGGAATGAAAATTGAGGGAGAAGGGGAGGAGAAGAAAATGAGGGTTAGGGAAAAAGAAAGGGAAGGAAAAGGAGGGGGAGGATAGGGTAAGAAAGGAAGGGAGAATGAGGGGGAGGGAAGAAGAAAGAAAAGAAAAACGAGGAGAAAGGGAGGAAAGGGAAGGGGAATGATAATAAGGAAAAGGAGGAAAATAAGAAGAAGAGAGAAATAAAGGTAAGGGACAGAGGGCTCGGAGAAATAAACAGGAACAAGAAGAAGGAGAAGGAAACGGAAAAGGAAGGAGCGAAAAGTGGCAAAGAATGCGAGAGAGAAGAGGGGGAAGAGGAGGAGGAGGGAGAGGAAGACAGGAGGAGGTAGGCGGGGAAGAGGGAGAAGAACCGGAGATATCAAAATCAGAATCAGAATCATATTTTCTTATTAAGATAAAAGAATACAAGATCATGTTTACATTTAAAGTATATATAAAGTTGAATGGCTGAGCCTCCTGGAGTAATACTCACTAAGGAGTTGCTACAATAATACAGGCAATCATTGTATCCTTTAATTCTTACAGCGATATGCATTATTAATTATATATATACATATAAAAGTTTATAAGTTCAAGCTCAAGTTTATAAGTTTAAAGTTCAGAAAACAGAAATATATTGAATAAACAATATTAATTGATTCAGGTATTTGTAAACACTAATATTAAAGCTAACAACTACAAATCATTTTCTTAAGATTGCATTTCCAGTAAAGGGAAGCTATGATTATGATGTAAATATTATTCATGTGCGATACATCAATAAAAGAAGAGGAAAATGAAGATAAATGAAAAATGACAAGCAAATCGGAAAGCGAGAGGAAGACAGGTGGGGAAGAGGGGGAGGGAGAGGAAGACAGGATGAAGCAGAAGGGAAGAGGAGGAGGAGGACGAAGACAGGAGGAGGCAGACGGAGAAGAGGGTAAAGGAGAGGA
>BOPN01007266.1:40000-45000 GCA_017312705.2 Penaeus japonicus | reverse complement strand
AATTAAATTCTAAGTTGTGACAGGAAAAGGGAAAAACTATAATGAGACAGAGAGAAGGAAGAACCACTTTGTGTATGTAAAGAAGGTCCTCGAGGACACAAAATAGGCGGGGGAGATTGCGTAATAGATATTGAGAGACAGAGACAGAGAGAAATTGATGAATGGATAAGGCGAGAGACAGACAGCAAGGACGAGCCGGAGAAGTCCTTCGAGAGACAGAAAAAGCGACAAAGAGAGAAAAAAAGGGATAACAAGGAAATAAAACAAAACAAAGAAGAAGCGGGTCAACAGAAACTATGTAAATATAGAAAGGGGGGAAAAAGGAGAAAAAGGAGAATCGATAACCGACGACTAAGAAAGAGAAAGAGGAAATAAAAGATAAAAAAAAGACGTAGAAGAAAAAAAAGAGAGAGAATTAGATCAAGAAACCCAAAAGGTGCATGCAAAAAAAAAACACGAAATGAAAGCAAAAGAATGATTAAAAGAGTAATAAAAAGATAGATAAGAAAGATAAGATAAGAAGGCAGAACGGCAAACGAAGAAACAAGAGAAGGTCGAGCCAGGGAGGGCGTAGGAGAGTGTCGTTGAGGGAGAGCTCTCGAGGCCGATCTGTGGGGATCGAGTCAAGATAACAGGATTATCATGGGCGACGCCCTCCCTCACTCTCGCCCTCACTCTCGCCCTCATCCATCCATCCCTCCATCACGCCCTCCATTCCTCACTCACTAAATTACTCATTCACTCACTCTCTCCCTCATCCATCCACCCCTCCATCACGCCCTCCATTCCTCACTCACTAAATTACTCATTTACTCACTCTCACCATCTTCCTCCCTCCATCCTTCCCTTACCTGCTGCCTTCTGGCCTCATTCCTTCCCTCCTTCCTTTTTATCCTTCGCCCTTCCTCCTTCCTTGTCTCCCATCCTTGCGTACCAGAGGAGTCCCCTCTGCATGGGGGGGGGGGGGGGTTGTACTCGTTCTTGGACTTTTTCTTTGATTTTGTTTTTGTTTTTTGCTCTTCCCTCTTCGCAAGGCAGGCAAACACAGGAGATAGAGAGGGAGAAGAAGAGTGAGAAAGAGGGAAGGAGGGAGAAAGGATTGAAGGAGGGATGGAGGGAAGGAGAGAGAGTGAGAGAAAGAGAGAGAGGGGGGAGAGGGAGGGAGGGAGGAAGGATTGAAGGAGGGAGGGAGAGAGAGATGGGGGGAAGGGAAGGAGGGAGGGAGGAATAGAGAGATCGAGAGAGAGAGAGAGTGAGAGAGAGAGAGAGAGAGAGAGAGAGAGGGAGGGAGGGGGATAGAGAAAGAGAGAGGGGGGAGAGGGAGGGAGGGAGAAACGGAGGGAGGGAGGGAGGGAGGGAGGAAGAGAGAGAGAGAGAGAGACAGAAGGAGAGAGTCCCCTTCCCTCCGCCTTTCGCCTCCCCCCCCCCCCCCCCTCCCCCCGCGCATCTTCTGCCAATCACCAGTTGTCTTGTTCGAGCGATTATTCCTTTTTTTCTTTTGCTATCATCATTTTTCCATAAACTAATTTTCCTTCTCCTTGCACGCCACCTGAGCTCGACTCATCCGATTTCCATAGAGCAAATATTATTATTCCGGTTTTTGAAACAGATTTCTAGTTCAGATAAAAGTGAAGAAAGGTCTCTGTTCTTTTTTCTTTTCTTTTTTTGTTTTCCTCCCTTTCTCCTTCTTCTTTATTTATTTCATCCGTCTTCTTTTGCTTCTTCGCCTGTGTTATTTTATTACTATTCTTTATTTACTTTTGCTAGCAGTAAAAGCAAAACATTACTCTTCTCCTCCTCCTCCTCCTCCTCCTCCTCGTACTTCTTTTTATTCCTCGTCTATCTCTTCCCTATCCTTCTCTTTTTCCTCCTCCTCCTCCTTTTCCTCCTCCTCGTCATCTTCTTCCTCCTCCTTCTCCTTTTCCTCCTCCTCGTCATCTTCTTCCTCCTCCTCCTCCTCCTCCAGTGCCTCCTCATACTTTTTTCTTCTTCTTCCTCCTCCTCCTCCTTCTCCTCCTCTTCCTCCACCACCACCGCATCCTCCACCTACTCGTACCTCGCCTTCATCATCTTCCTCCTCTTCTTCCTCCTCTTCCATCTTCTCCTCTCCCCCCCCCTTTTTTTTCTTTTTTTTCCTCGCTTTGACAATCCCGCTTCATTTGGTCGAGCGGCAGACTTTATCGCCTTCGCCCTGCCTGACCAGCATCCGCCTCCCGCCTCACCTGATCAGATATGCTCGCCACATGCTCGCCGCACGTTCGATTCCTCTACATACATTTCCCTGGGGGGTGGGGAGCAGGGGGATTGTGAGGGGGGGGAAGGGGGGAGGGAAGGAGCGGGGGAAGGCACGGGAGGAAGAGCCGGTAAGTGGGGAGAGAGGGAAGGGGGGGGTTAGGAGAGGGGAGGAGGACGGTAGTAGGGAAAGGGAGGAAGGGGAGGAGGGAGGGAGGAGAGAGAGGGGATAAGGGAGGGGGGGGGAGTAGGACGGAGGGAGGGATTGAGGGAAAAGGGAAGGGCCGTTATGGGAGGAGAGGTGGGAAGGGAGGGAAAAGTGAAGAAAGTAGGTCAGAAGGAGGGTGAAGTTGCTAAGACTGAGGGGATGGTTTGAGGGGAGAGGGAGGGGAGGGGATAAGGGAAGGGTGGTGGAGGGAAAAGAGAGGGAGCGTGAGGAGGAGAGGAAGGAAGGGTGGTGGAGGGAAAAGAAAGGGAGAGGAGGGAGAAAGGAGGGAAGAAGGGTAGAGAAAGAAGAAGAAGAAGGAAGGAGGCAAGGGGAGTGAAGAGAGTGAGAAAGGAAGCGCGGGAGTAGAAGAGAGGAGATAGGAGATGAGGCTGATGGAGGGCGAACACAGAAAGAGAGAGAGAGAAGGGTAGGGAGAGTGAAAAGAGAAGGGAGGGAAGTGAGAGAGAGAGAGAGAGAGAGAGAGAGAGCGCTGGCCATCTGCGTTGTGTGCGAACATCTAATAAATTCTAAGTGGACATAAGCGATAACTTCTGCCATTTATATGTGTTTGTGCCTCAGCGCCTGTTTGTTTGAGTGCGAGGGGTGTGTGGGTGTGTGACCTGCTGTGTGTTTGTGTCCATATGTCCATATGCTGGTATGACCATGGAGTGGGAACTGGACAGACAGACAGATAGAAAGAAAAGGGTGGAAGAAAGAGAAAAAGAGAGAGGGAGGGGAATAGAGGGAGAGAGAGAGAAAGAGAGATGGATGAGGTGGGTGATATTGTCAACAATATGCTTATTTTGTACTAGGAAAATAACATTGCCAAACATAACATTTCTTATGATGTGAAGGTCCTGCAAACACTGCCATAAATATACAACGTCTTTGTAGACAGTAGACTCTGCCTTTTTATGTAAATTTAATGGAACTAGAAGCATTCCCCTTAAATTCAACTCCTAAACACATTTACCTATTTCTTTTCGTTCTCTTTTGCTCGGCCTTTTTCGTCCCTCCGTCTTGTCCTTCCTCTCTTCCTTCCGCACTCTTTCCTTCTCTTTCTTTTCTTCTTTCACCCTCTTTGCCTTTCCTCTTTCGCTCTCCCTCTTTCTTCAGCTCCTTGCCTCTATTTGTCCTTTTGTTCTATCTTTATTATTTTCATTCTCATTCCCAATCTTTCATTCTTCCTGCCCCGTACTTTCTTTAGCTCTGTTTATCCCCCTTTCTCTCGGTCCTTTCCCTGTCCCATCCCTCCCTTTTCACTTTTTTTTTCTTTTCTTTATTTTTAAATTCCCAATCCAATGCTTCGTATCACTTTCTTCAACTCTCCCCTTTTGTTTCTATTCTCCATTTTCTTCGTAATCTTCCTCATCTCTTATTTTCTTTCCTCTACAAACAAAAGCATAAAACGCAGTAGAATAGGAATAATGACACAATGTAAATAATAGGACTAATGAGAGAGATAAAGAGAAAGATAAGTACACAGATAGCGAGAGATTTTTGAAAGAGAGAGAAAGAGAGAGAGAGAGAGAGAGAGAGAGAGAGAGAGAGAGAGAGAGAGAGAGAGAGAGAGAGAGAGAGAGAGAGAGAGAGAGAGAGAGCGAGAGCGAGAGAGAAAGGGGGAGGAGAAAGAGAGAGAGAGAGAGAGAGAGAGAGAGAGACAGACAGACAGAGAGAGAGGGGGAGGGAGAAAGAGAGAGAGCGAGAGAAAGAGAGAGAGAGAGAGAGAGAGAGAGAGAGAGAGAGAGAACGAGAGAGAGAGAAAGAAAGAATGAGAGAGAGAGAGAGAGCGAGAGCGAGAAAGAGAGGGGGAGGAGAAAGAGAGACAGAAGAGCTATCAAAATAGCAGAAAAGAGGGAAAGAGGCAGAAATTCGCGCAGCAGCAAACCCTGCTGGCACCGAGAGTGACCCTGGAATTGAGTTTGACAGCGAGAAGAGGCGAGGTACACGGGAGACCGGAAGCGATGGCGTGTGGTAGCCTGGTGCGGTGGTGTGGTATTGTGTAGTGACTGTGTCTGGTGGCAGGTATTTTGGGGTGGTTGGGGTGTGTTTGATGGGTAAAGTGTAGCATATGTGCCTTGTGGCGTGGTACTGTGTGGTAGCTGAGGTGTAGTGGGATAATATGATGTAATGTGGAGGTACTGTTCGATGTTTTTTTTCTTTTTCTTTTTTTTTTTTTTTTTTTTTTTGATAACCGACTGTGGTGGCATTTCGGAATTGTATTCTAGCTACATTGGTGCTGTAATTTGATAGCCTGATGTAGCTGTGTGTATTTGGCTGACTTTTTCGGTAGCTGAGTGAGATGGACTTTTATTCTGGTGACTGTACTGTGGAGTGTTAACGTGTGATTTGCGGTGGTGTTTGGTTGTGGGTTGCGTGCAGGCTTTATTGATAGTTTGTAGTGAGTTTTTTGCATAAAGTTAATTTCCAAAGGCATTTGAATGATGAATTCAATAGATTTGCGGCGGAAAAGGTAATATGTAACAATTACAATTGATTTGGAATGTATTATTATACAGCTCTGATATCGTAATACCGTTGCGTTTCATAGTATTGTTGC
>BOPN01007266.1:30000-35000 GCA_017312705.2 Penaeus japonicus | reverse complement strand
TACTCTTTCCTTACCTCTTAACCAAATTTTGCTCACCTTGTCGTCTATGCCCCCCCCCCCCTTTGCCTCCCCCTCTACAAACCAACCCCCTCAACCCTGCCTTGCCTCACCCATCTCTTTCCCCCAAGAGTTTATTGCATTTCGAAAAGGGAGCATTTGTCAATATTGAGTTCCAACCCCTTTTAAGGTTGAATTCAATTTGAACAGTTCGGCCAGCACTAGAGTGGACGCCCACGACCCGCCGGGATCAAGTACTCAATGCAGACAGCTTGTATCCCTGTGCTATAATCCTGGGCGCGAATGTAACCGTCGATATGTACGTGGGAACATTTATTTGGTGTGTGTAGTTGCGTGTGTGTTTTCTTTCTAGGGCGGTGGTAAGGTTGTCTGTGATAGTGAGGGAAAGTTTCGTTCCTATGAGTCTAGTTTTTTTTTGGGGGGGATAATTTTGGAGAGGGCACAGATATCAAGTCTATAATAGTCGTTTGTGACATTGTTAAGTAGTGAAGAGCACTTTTGTTATGATTACGCAAATTTACGAACTTTGTTAATGAATGATTTTGTTAATTTCAGTCCTGATTATCCAATTTACAATAATCACATTCAAAATGGAAAAGTAAACAAAAATCTACTACCGTTGGTAATTGTAAGTGAAATGCGGGTGGGTATACCCGTAGAGTTCTGCTCCGTTTATATAACCTTGTTAATTTCACAGAACTTTGTTCATGGATACACTGTTTGCATTTAGATTTTTGCCTTAATCACCCAATTTATAATAATCTAAAATGAATAATCACTCAATTAACGTTTGAATTTCGACTAATTGCAATTAAAATGTGGATGTAACTTTACTCTATCTGGAATCCCTTTCCGTGAGACTTGTTCTTGTTGTGGTCCTACGCAGCTTTAAGTTGTACCAGTAATCTACTACTATCAACAATTCAGGGTATACATCAAATATACAAAATATCAAGAATAGTTTCGCATAGACAACTGACTGGTTGAAATTATCTGTTAAACAGTTTCCTTCCTTGTCTCTGTCTATGTCTGTATATTTTCTCCCCTGTGCCTTTTCTTTCCTCTCTTATTTCTACGACTAGATACACACATACACATACACACACACATATATATACATATATATATATATATATGTTATATATATATATATATATATATATATATATATATATATATATATATATATATATATATATATACACTCACACACATACACACACACACACACACACACACACACACATATATATATATATATATATATATATATATATATATATATATATATATATATATATATATATATATATATATATATATATATATAATATATATATATATATATATATATATATATATATATATATATATATATATATATATATATATATATATATATATATATATATATATATGTATATATGTATATGTATATATATATATATATTTATATATATATATATATATATATATATATATATATATATATATATATATATATATATATCTATATATATATATATATATATATATATATATATATATATATATATATATATATATATATATATATATATGTATATATATATATATATATATATATATATATATATATATATATATATATATGTATATATATATATATATATATATATATAGTTGGTCATAGACACGGATGGCACCGTGCCAGACATGTAAGACAATAGGTTAATATGTTTGGTGAAGTTAATTGTGCTATAAATTATTTACATGAATAAACATTTTCTGTTAGGTTGAATTAATTCAAATAGTTTTGAATAAATAGGTGAATGCATGGAAGTCAATCCACTTTACAAATTGCACTTAGTTGTATAAACAAAAGCACTATACTACCAATACTCTACCCAAAACTTACATTTCTTACATTGTTGGTTCAATGTCAGATCAAATAAATGTTATGCAAGTGTGTATCATAGGACGATCTACACTGTTTCCAAATCTACACTGAATTGAAAAGGGGAAATTTTGTGTGTGGCAGTGCCAGTGAGCCACTTTGTAAAAGAGAATACTTGAGAATTGTAACAAAGCATTTGATTTGAGATATGCAAGAGAAAGTATATTTGTTACAAAGGTGATAAATGTCTCAGATTAACATGTTTGCTTGACTGATAGAGATGTTTTATCAAAGGCTTGCATAAATCAAGTGATGATATAATTATTACTATCATAGTGACTATACTTAACTCTTTGACATGACAAGGCAACTATACTGTATGTTACATAAGAGTATGTGTGGAGAATGAGTATGGGTAAGATGGATGGAGGGGAAGAGTTTGCCTACAGGAAATGTGCCAGACAGTACCAGAATTACTAATTCACACTCACTAGGTTTCATTCATGAAAAAGAAAAAAAGAGATAGAGTGCACAGCTGTCTGATTGGCAGAGGGAGAGGTAGGGGGGGTCTCCATGGGGATGGTGATATGGGGCTGATATAGTGGGTGTGGCTGGAAGCCTCTTGCCAAACAGTACTAGAAACATTAGTTAACACTCGACTCCATATGTCCCATTCTATTTAGTTAAGAAAATATGATAATTTATTAACTGCCTTATATTCTTCTGTCACTCACTGGACTGTGTTGGTCCTAAGGAAGTTGTGTTACCTTTGGCTAGGTGACTTGAATTCTTAAACCCTTTGTCATCCTTTATTGAACGCCCCTTCTGTTTTTGCAGCCGCCAGCAGGTTTTGCAGAAGCTCCAGAGCATGGACGAGTGGAGCAGCCTCAACCAACTGCAGCAGCAGCAGCTCTTCATGCAGCATATGATGAGTGTGCTGCCGGCCCACCCCCCTGTGCCCCCCACGGTTCCCCCCTCCACCACGCCCCCGGCAGCGATACCCACCACTACTCAAGTGTCTGCAGCCGGGCCCGACCCCAGAGTCATGCCCGGGCACGTGCCTCCGCCAGTCTCCAAACCTCAGGACCCTATACAAGCTTTGGTTGCGCAAATGGTAAATCAAAGAATCTGCAGGAATGTTTTGCACCTGAAATATTTTTTTGGAGATTCATTACTTGTGTAGCAAAATTGCAAGAATCTTTGCTACTCTCTCTGAGAATTGTTTGATAAGTTAATATTTTTGTAAATTATGTGTCTCAACAGAATTAAATTAACATAGCCTTAAACTGAAGGCAAATATTAGAAGTGAATATAGAAGTGAACAAATATGTGTAGCATTCTTATAACTGTAATGAAGATCTAGCATCTCTTTTTTGTGCAGATAGATACATTTTATATGTGCATGTGTGTGTGTGTGTGTGTGTGTGTGTGTGTGTGTGTGTGTGTGTGTGTGTGTGTGTGTGTGTGACTCTTTGCTTTCTCCTGCTACTCTGTATATGTCTCTCCCTTTCCCTCTCTCACCCATTCTGTTCCTCATTTTCTCTCTCTCTTTCTTTTCCCCTTAATAAATTCCGCTCTTTCCCTCTCTCTCTCTTTCTATCTATATATCTCTCCCTCTTCCTTTCCCTCTTTTCAACCTTCTCTCCCCTTCCTTTCCATCTCCTCTCCATACCCCCATTCCACATTTACTTTCCCTTTTCCATTCCCATAAACTTCTCCCACATTACACTCCCTCCCCACATCCCCCATGGAACCAAATCCTTTCCAAACACTCTAATCCATACGCCCCCCCCCGCCACCCCCACACCCACACCCACCCTATCCAATCGCAAGCCAGAGCCACAGAGAGACACACAAGAACTATTTTTACATGAATAAGTTACCTTCTTATTACTGGGTGTTTGGCTCCTACCGATTACAGACAAACCTTTGTTGCTTTGTGATGAAAACTGGAGTTTCTCTTTGACAATGTGGATTACTATTATTAATAATTCTAATGCTGATATTAATGATAATGATAAACATAATACTAATAATAGTGATATGATAAAAAGTGATGATAACGTTGATAACAAGGAGGAAAAAAATTGTCATTGTCATGGTGATGATAACACTGATAATGATAATGATAATTGTTATTATTATTGTTATTATTAGTATTTGTATTTTCATTATCATCATTAAGATTATTGTTATCATTATTATTATCCTTATTGCTATTATTGTTATCAACATGTATTATTATTATTACTATGATATATGACTATTATTATTATCGTCAGTATTACTTAACATTATTACTTCTATTACAAAAATAATGATAGTAGTAATAAAAATGATAGTAATAGGAATGATGATAATAGTAATGATAGTAATATTGACAATAATCCCAATAATGATAATAGTAATTTTGAAAATAATGATAATAAAAATTATCATTACTATAATTGACATTGTTTTAACAATGGTAAGGGTAATGAATATAAGAATAACAATAATGATAATGATGAAAATGATGATAATGATAATAGTGTTGATGCTAGTGGTGCTGATAGTAATTATCATAATGACAGTGGTAATAATAACAATGAGTGAGTGTGTGTGTGTGTGTGTATGTGTGTGTGTACTCTCACTCTCCTCTCTCTCTCTCTCTTCTCTCTCTCTCTCTCTCTCTCTCTCTCTTTCCCCCCCCCCCCCCCCCCTCTTCACACATTATCCTGTCTTATCCTTCGTGGCGTCAGAGGAACATCACAAGACGGGGAGGAGCTGAGAGGGGAAGCCAGCCTCATCACTTGAGAGAGGCATCTGGTACCAGCATCCCAAAAGAAAAGAGGAGGAGGGAAAAGAAGGAGATAGGGAAGGAGGATGAGAGAGAGGGGGAGACACGGAAGGAGGGATAAGGAAGGAAGGAAAAGATGGAGAAAGGAAAGGAGGAAGGGAGAAAGGAAAACGGAAGAGGAGTAGCAACGAAGGGAGAAAGGAAGAGAAGGAGAATGGAAGAAAGTAAGGGTAGGAAAGAGAGAGGCAAGGAGGGAAAGAGGTCTTGGAGGGAGGGAGGGATGGCGGGAAGGAGGGAAGAGAGAATGAGGCAATGACAAAGAGCAAA
>BOPN01007266.1:17500-25000 GCA_017312705.2 Penaeus japonicus | reverse complement strand
CACACACGCATACGCACACGCACATACACACGCACACACAAACACACACACAGTCCCTCACTCCCTCACTCAAACAGACATACATTTACACACACACACCACACACATACACACTCACACAGACACATAATCACACGCACACTCACACACACACTCACTCAAAAATAAACAAACACACACACACACACGAGGAGGGCGTGTGAACGCAAACATCAAAGTGAAGATATACATTGAACATCCGCTGAGAAGAAGCACCGACTAAGATGGTTAGGTCTGTCTAGCTATTTATGGAACCTTCTTTCCTTTCCTCTTTTTTTTCTTTTTCTGTTTCCTTTTCATTAGCTTTGCCTGTCTCTCTCTCTCTCTCTCTCTCTCTCTCTCTCTCTCTCTCTCTCTCTCTCTCTCTCTCTCTCTCTCTCTCTCTCTCTCTCTCTCTCTCTCTCTCTCTCTCTCTCTCTCTCTCTCTCTCTCTCTCTCTCTCTCTCTCTCTCTCTCTCTCTCTCTCTCTCTCTCTCTCTCTCTCTCTCTCTCTCTCTCTCTCTCTCTCTCTCTCTCTCTCTCTCTCTCTCTCTCTCTCTCTCTCTCTTTCTCTCTCTCTCTCTCTCTCTTCCCCCAATTTCTATCTCTTTCCGTTCAATCCTCCTCGGCCTCTCCCCACCCCCCACCCCCTTTCCTCCCTGCCTTCACGCCCGCCCCCCCTCCCCCCCCTCTCCCTCGTCCCTGGTGACCGGCGTGTCGTGAATAACAAGCAACAGCAAATGAATTTGAAGAGATGAAAGAAATGTGAAAAAAGTGAATGCAACAAGATGGAGAAAATAGATATGAGATAGATGGTAGATATAGATACTGTTGCAAATCCAGCCTCAAGCATCACTAATTCAGGAAGATTTGTATACATTCATGAATGTGTAGTGTTTATGTGTGGGTGGGTGGGGGGAGTGGGGGTGTCTGTGTGTATGCTTGTGTGTGTGTGTGTGTGTGTGAGTTTGTGTATGTGTATGTGTGCGTGTGGAGATGTGTGTGAAGTAAAATCATTATCGAAATAGATACACTATAGATACAGACAATCATTGCGGCACTTATGTATACAGATGCTTATACATTTCATATGCAAATTTGATATAGATAGATAGAAGCAGATTAGATTAATTTACATATAGACAGATAAGCCCCCCCCCCCCCACACACACACTCAAACTAATGTTCTCATCACATATCAGTCCTTAGATATTCCTTAATTCTCGTCTCTCTCCTTCTCTCTCTCTCTCTCTCTCTCTCTCTCTCTCTCTCTCTCTCTCTCTCTCTCTCTCTCTCTCTCTCTCTCTCTCTCTCTCTCTCTCTCTCTCTCTCTCTCTCTCTCTCTCTCTCTCTCTCTCTCTCTCTCTCTCTCTCTCTCTCTCTCTCTCTCTCTCTCTCTCTCTCTCTCTCTCTCTCTCTCTCTCTCTCTCTCTCTCTCTCTCTGTCCTTTCCCGTATCCCTCTCCCTCGCTCTCTCCTTCTCTCTCTACCTTTCTCTCCCTCTCTTCCTTTATCCCTCTATTCTTCTCCCTCTCCCTCTAACCTCTCCCTCCCCCTCTCCCTCTCCCAATCTTCTTCCTCTCCCTCTCCCTCTCCCTCTTCCTCTCCCTCTCCCTCTCTCTCTCTCTCTCTCTCTCTCTCTCTCTCTCTCTCTCTCTCTCTCTCTCTCTCTCTCTCTCCCTCCCCTTCTCCCTCTCCCTCTCCCTCCCCTTCTCCCTCTCCCTCTCCCTCTCCCTCTCCCTCTCCCTCTCCCTCTTTCTCTTAAACACGTGCAACCCGAAGCCTCTCCAAACCTTAATGACGAAGAAAAGACCACGTTGACAGCCTGTGGACGATTACAAAAGAATTCAATGAACATATTTCAATTAATGATTGGATCACACGGCATTAAAGGCGAGTGGCACGACCGCTGAGAGCTGAGGGGCCCAGATACGACCCCCCCCCCTCCACCCCACCCGTTAAGGAGGTGGGCGTGGTCTTAGGGAGATACAGAGAGAGAGAGAGAGAGAGAGAGAGAGAAAGAGAGAGAGAGAGAGAGAGAGATGATAGAGGTAGAGAGCGAGGGACAGCTAGATGCGAGACAGAGAGTGAAAGATAGATATAAAATGCCAGCTGAGCAGAAAGATAGATAACTAGGCAGACCGATACAGAGATTGCTAGACAGAGAGAACACAGAAACACGAGCAACAGGTCAATCAAACAGAAAGAGACAAGGGGAAGGGCCGATGGTGGCCTTGGAAGGGAAGAAGAGAAACTCAACTGAAGTTCCCCAAAATATTTAATCTTAGTAGTTCCGACCACCGACAGATGGGGCTCTAACGACTCGCGACGTTGCTCATTGGTCGATTTTTGTGCCAACATTATCTACCAATGAGCGATGTCGAGTACGTTGACAGAACCTACCTGTTGGTACGTGATATAAATACTAAGTCTTGATATAGATTTAGGTCTTAATATAATTTTATATAAAAACTAGGTCTTTGGGTTGAATATGGTATTGTTATCCCTCATATAATATTTTTATCTCCTTCTTCTTCTATCTTTCTTTCTTTCTTTCAGTTCGACTGCATTCACGTTGTAAATTTTCAAATTTCTGGTCATTTTCTATTCTTTGAGACTGAGCACATCCAATCTTAATGAAGGTCACTTTTTCTGTCACATTCTTTCTCTCGTGTAACTCCTCTTTGATTGTCACAAGAGTGGAAGATATAGCAAGTAAAAATCCAGTGATAAAGTAGAAATAAAAAGAGAAGTCACCCTGAAGACTTCTAATGACTGAACTCCGACCCGCGTCCCATGCCTTCCTTCCCTTCTCCTTCAAAGTCTAAAAATCACAAACACGCACAGAATCACAGATCAAATCACAGAGCAAACCCAAGTCACCTCGCTTGTGATTTCGCCAATATGTGTCAAAGGATTGCATTATTTATGATGTATAAATATCCTCGCCATATTCACCGCGCTTTTCATCAACAAATATATGAGGTTCTTCATTCAACTCAAAACTAATATTAAATTACGATGGCAAACGAATACTGAACTATTACATCACGAGTTCGTGTGTGTGTGTGTGTGTGTGTGTGTGGGTGTGTGTGTGTGTGCGTGTGTGTGTTGTATTCTAGCATCAGAACTACTAATCAGGAAGCTCCTTCATTTGTTGTCACATAAATTCACCAAAGAGTTTCCGGACTGTCAAGGCAGGCTGTTCTCCAGTAACTCGGATTCAACATTCCAAGTCGACGCGCATGTGCGAATCATCAACCGAGAGCGATTGTCAAATGTTTACGACAATAATTGGCGACACGATTAGATGGCAACATATAGCGATGCCCGCAAATATTTATTTTTCTAATAATGTGTTTCTAAACCGTGAAAGGGTGGTTCTGGTTGAAGTGTTTCGTGAATCTACGTTAGGAATGTGAGGTTTGAAGAAGAGAGATTAAAAAATCTTCTGCATCGGCTGACAGGTCTGTCGCATTAATTGAACATGGCGGACGTCTGCTGTGATTTTCTTGTTTCCGGAAAAGTGTGGAGCTCATTACGGTAATTATGAGACGAGTGTTGAGTCGAGTGTTATTTTATTAGAAATCATTTTAAAAAGGTCTTGTTACTTGACAGAAAGAGTCCTTACTGTGGAAATTAATGATTGACGCTAGAGAAACAAGTGTTGTTGTTTGAGAGACAGGAAGTTGTTTACAGTATTAGTGCAGAGACAACGAGCATAATGATAATGTCATAATAGTGACAAATAATTGAACTTGAGGGTGAAGCTGTTTAGGAAAAGGAAACCTAGAGAAACCACAGGAGAAAAGAAAAAGTGAGTCATAGGTCAGTCGTGGTTCTGACCACATAACCTTTCCCTTCCCCGCTCCGACCCAACGTAAAGGGCAGAGGTAAGTGTGCAGCATGTGGTTGGCGACGCTTTGTTCAGTATTATGTTCGCGGATGCACGGAGGGTCATGGCGTCCACACACAACCCGCGTTCTCTCAAGGACTACTGGATCGACTGGAGGGATTGCATCCAAGAACGCGACGGCGAACGCTCTCCAGCTCTCATGGATTGCGCGGGAAGTAGCGTGACTCTGCAGTCCAACCTCTCTCCTTCAGGACTGTCGTTGTGAGGGGAAAGGTGCCAGGCTTCGGCTATTTCGGATGGTGGGCTCACATTCAGACCTACGAGTATGACCCCCTGCTAAAAGCATGAAGAGCACGTGTAAACGAGCATGAGTGAGAGTGAGAGACATAATCCGAAACAGAAGTTTTCACTCGAAGGTTATTTACAGCACCCCCCCCCCCTCGGACTCCACCTCCAGGAAATGGACTGGGTCTTAACTCTTACCCCCCCCCCCCCCACTTCAGGCTCACCTCACAAGAGCTGTGTGTGTATAATGGTACCTTAAGAGCAATGCAATTCGTTGGTTCTAGTCAGATAATCAAATGTTTCTAGTGACTCGTGCACGAGATTCACATGTGAGTTCTGTGTGTGCCTCGTGTGTAAGGCTCTATTTTGCGTAATTTGTGTTTGAGAAATATAAGAGTTAAGCTATAGCCTTAAGTGCATGGCTACTGTAGTGTGTACGCGTCTGTGTGTGTGCGTGTCTTCGTGTGAGTGTGTACATATCTCCTTCACAAATGCCGCGTCTTTTCGCTAGAGAGGATGAAACACACTCGCCTCAAGGAAAAATGAAAAACAAAAAAACAAAAAAAAGCTCTTGTATGTGGTTCTAAGTGATGGCTCATTTTCAGCGTCAGTTCTAAGAGCGTAGTTCCCATGGCCATGCAGGGAAGTACACTAAACGCGAGTCATGCAATTACCAGTGAGGTCAGATAGGCACGGCGCCGCAGGGTCAGGCACGATTCCGAACACATCTCACTTCGCACATCATGGTGAGCGTCTGAATGCTCGATAAGGTTCTAGTGTTAGCTTACTATGTGTGCTGTTAATAGTAAGTAACAAGATACACTCCCCATCATTCTGATTGTACAATTCAGCTTTCTGCGTAGGACTGTTCATAGTTACTAGGTCTTAAGGGAATATGTATATACCTAAATACACATCATACATGCTCATACATATATTCATGAATATACTTTATGTATACGCATGATATAGATATGGATATAAATAAATACACACACACACACACACACACACACACACACACACACACACACACACACACACACACACACACACACACACACACACACACACACACACACACACACACACACACACACACACACACACACACACACACACACACACATACACACACACGCATATATATATATATATATATATGCATATATGTATATGTATATATATCTATATCTATATCTATATCTACATGTATATATATATATATATATATATATATATATGTGTGTGTGTGTGTGTGTGTGTGTGTGTGTGTGTGTGTGTGTGTGTGTGTGTGTGTGTGTGTGTGTGTGTGTTTGTGTATTATATACATATGCAATTTATCATGTAGATACATATGATGAAAACGAAGTGTGTACCTGCTTAGCATTTATCCGCTTAAACCAAAGATCACGTGGCACAGGGCCAGACCGCCCGGCGCCCCTCGCCCATCGCGGGACCTCCGAGCGCTGGCTCCTCCGAGTCCCTCCGTCACGAACGCCGCTCCTGCGACGACGACGCCCAAGCCAGTGTCACAGGCTTTTTTTCGGGCTCGGCGTTGTTCGAACGGGCGTCCTTTCGCCCTGAGGGAGGGACCGGGAGCGGGCGGGGAGACGGGGCAAGGCGAGGCCCTCAGACCTGAAGAAGAAAGTAACAATCATGAAGGAGTATTTCCCCGTCAGCAGAGGCCCGTCGGACGAGGCCTGACCGAGCCCAGTACTTGCCGCCGCTGACAACAGAAGCTCTAAGACAATATTCACGTAGTTGCGTCAGCTAGTATATTTTTTCTGAGTCTCATGACGCGGTGTAGTCATCCATGCAGTATATAATGTCCTTCCAGAACATCAATTTGACAGTGTTTTAGTCATCAACATGATATAATCCCAGCTGCATCTTTGTCCATATCACCCAAATCTAGATTTATGATCGTCATGGTATTGGAGTAGATATCGAGATAAATATATATATAAAACTATGGTAAATGTGTAGATATAGATATGGATATATTTTTCTTGAGAGAGTAGTAACTTTGTCCATGATATATTTTGAAATGTACAATACATAGAGCCACAGGATACTTGGGTCCATTCCCCCGGACTTTCGAAGGCTACTTGCACGCACTCTGGCTCGGGAGTCGCGATCGCAGCCGCACAAGGAGTTTCCAAACACAAACACAGCCAGGTTGGATCTTCCCACGGGGCGTCGGTTCATCTGTTCACTGCAACCGGAAATGGAACCCCCATAAGAGGGGTAAATCGTGCAAACACAAGCCTATTGAAAGTCTCCCGCTCGCCTACTACTAGAGCGAAAACACGTCCCGGAGGTGTATAGTTTGTTAGCGCCAAAATTGTCTGCTGATGCATCGGAAAACCTGAACACATTTGAAAGGAGTCTGTACCTTCTTTTCAATCGTGATTATGTCGTCTTTATCGGGCCTCACTCCTTAAAACATTCCTGTCGTCAGAGAAAGTTTGCATGCACTGTCTGCTTGCAAGCTATAATAGTTCTTTTATCATCGCCCTCAGCATGCCGTTCCCCATGGTCGACACTTTTAAGAAAATGTGCCATTCAGCCAAGAAAAAAAGTAAAAGTCAGTCCGCCATGGCTGGAAGATTGGCGCCATGACACGTTCGTGCAGCAGAAGCGGATACACTCTCGCTTATTAACTCAGGTTCTTTTGGAAGGGTTTGTGACGTCACGACCAGGAGGTGAAAGGCCGCGCTAAGAGACTTGGCAGTTCATGTTAGACTAAATCCGTTCCAAAATTATCTCGGGCGCCTTCTGATGGCGACGCGAGCGAGCGAGTCACACGAGGAGCGCGGGGACTCGTCGGCACCGGGGACTGACAGACAAATTGAGAGGCAACGCGAAATGGCTTTGCTGACGTCACTGTGCTTGGGACCTGTTGTTGCCGCTTGCATGAACGACCTCTCCTCGGAAACGAACGTGCGGAGGGCGACGCAAACGGCATAATAGTCTCTTTTTCTGATGGTTTTCTGATATCAGTATTATTTCTAGGAGTTATTCCTGTTTAACTCCATGTGATATATCAACTCTTGCCTCTAGTCATCTCACCTCTGTCTTAATCATGTTTCTACTTGGATTTAAACTCATTATTTACCGCTTACCTTTGTCATGTGTATAAGAGTACTTAAGGGTTAGTTGGCTCATTCCTTACAATGCATATGTACATAGACCGAATCCCAAGATTCTGTGAGTCTCATGCTATTGATTGTTGATAATCCGATTTTTCTGTCTATAACAGTCTTTGTGATGATTGCATTCCATTTTGTACTGACGAAGTCTTGTCCGATTGATTCATCATCTGTACACGCTTATTTC
>BOPN01007265.1:55742-62184 GCA_017312705.2 Penaeus japonicus | reverse complement strand
AAAAAAGAGAGAGAGAGAGAGAGAGAGAGAGAGAGAGAGAGAGAGAGAGAGAGAGAGAGAGAGAGAGAGAAAGACCAAGAAATGAGGTACCGGGTAAACAGTAAGAAGCATTGGAAAGGGAGAGTAACTAATAAAACTGCGCTGTGGAAAAGAGAGAATGTTCAACAGAAGGGAAGCGGGAACACTGCATAATGAGTAGAAACCTCCCATTCTCTCCTCGCACACACTCTTTTGCCAGCCGTGAATTCACGGAAATTAAGGCTCGTGACTTTTCGCTGCCCGGCATTGTCTGGCGCGTCGAGCCGCGACGCGCCACGAGCAAAGGGAAAAACGTTGTCGCGCGGCGCAGGGCACGGAGGTCGCTCCAGGCGCTGCCCGACCTGCTGGATTCGTATCGTTCTTCTTTTGTCATGGGTTGATTTCCTCTTGCCGTCTTCATAATCATCTTTGTCATCAGTGAAAGTAGGCGGTTCCAATACTCAACTCAATACCACGAAAACTATTACGATATTGGGTATGACGTCTAAGGAAGTTTAATATGTTGGTGCTAACCACTTACATTCACGAATATCTTAGTGACCCGCGAGTCACTGAGAATCACAAGGAAATGTGATTGACAGCAATAAATCTGACTGACGTATTCTACGGTTTCAAGGTATATAGATGATGGTGATACAGACAAACAAAAATGTAATACCGGAAACAATGCTGCTGATATCATTGTTGATAATGATGACGACAACAATAATGATAATCTGAATAAAGATTATAATACTAATAATGACACCATTGACTTTACGTAATGATCATAGTATTTAATGATAGTTTATTTTAATCACATGTATACTTCCTTTAGCCTTCTTGTTAGCAATCCAATCTTCCTCCGCTTAAGCGATTTCATATTCCAGATTGACTTTTGGCAAGGAAAAAAATGATAGATCGATAGTCACATGGACAGACATATGCAAGATAGCCTGAAATTCATATAGATAAAGAGATAAAATATGATAGGTGTATAAACAAATGGATGCCTTCGTAAAAGTATGAACAAGTAGTAGATATAAGTAGATATCCAGACACATAACACAGAGAGCCTAACCGAAGTATGTGTGTCTGTGTGCTGTAGCGTAACGGACGGATGATAAAGCCCTTTCTCTTCTCCGCAGGAAGCGTACAAGTACTGGGTGTGTTCGCAACTCTTCCCGTATTACGACAACGGCAAACATATCAAGCCTTGTCGACAATTCTGCCACGAGGTGGAGCAGAAGTGCCCTTACCTCCTACCCAAGGATAAACCTGTCGCTGGAGAACCCACTTTCCTATGTGAAGGTATGTTATGAAGTGTGCTCCTTTTATGTAAAACTCATTTTCTTCATCTGAAATACTGTTTGAAAAAAATATATAAAAAAATCGTCATAGTCAAATAGCAATATAGTTTTTGCATAAACAAAAGAATGATCCTTGTGAGAGCTTGCTTTTCCTATAATCAATGCAATCTACAAGTAAACATTTCGCTATTTTTTCCACCTCTGGAATGCATATTATAGTTCATGTTACTTTTTTGACACGTGCTTGAATTAATATTTCATTCAGTCTCACCACGAAAGGATACTAATCTTCTCCAGATGGGAATTAGATTAAAAGCATTTATAATTCCTTAATAACAGAAACATTTTTCTCCTTATAAACATTAGGTTTTTCGGTCTGAGGTCTTGCATGTCTTCCACCCACGTGCGTGCACATACATTGTTCATTGCAACAAATGTAGAAGTAGCTATGAATGAAACTTAATATCTTTGACGGTACAAAGAGATGCAATTATATATCTTGCTCTAATAAAGATATTGTCTCAGTGATACCTCTCTACACACGCATACAGATACACACACATACACCCATACACATACACAAACACACACACACACACACACACACACACACACACACACACACACACACACACACACATATATATATATATATGTGTGTGTGTGTGTGTGTGTGTGTGTGTGTGTGTGTGTGTGTGTGTGTGTGTGTGTGTGAGTATGTATGTATACACACACACACACACACACACACACACACACACACACACACACACACACACACACACATACACACACACACACACACACACACACACACACACACACACACACACACACATATATATATATATATATATATATATATATATATATATATATATAGATAGATAGATAGATAGATAGATAGATAGATAGATAGATA
The DNA here is from genome assembly GCA_017312705.2 of Penaeus japonicus. Classification (NCBI taxonomy): domain Eukaryota; kingdom Metazoa; phylum Arthropoda; class Malacostraca; order Decapoda; family Penaeidae; genus Penaeus; species Penaeus japonicus. The sequence continues at coordinate 59,934 of BOPN01007265.1, read as the reverse complement.
TACATATATATGTATGCATATATGTATCAGTATTTTTTGTTAACCATATGACAAATGTCATAAAATCTGATAAAACCATCATCACCTTTGTGTATCGCTAATTCTCTCAGGTAATACAAAAAGTTTCCGTCATTATTCTTCTTTTTACGAGAGGTAATGCTAATTCAAGAGCAGATGAGATTATTTCTGCTAAATATGGGGTGAAACTAAGACGAGTAAAAGTCAGATTAGATCTAAAATGAAAGTAGATCATCTTTCACGGAAAAGAAAAGGTCATGCTCCGAGCACGGGTAGGTTAAGTCGCTGTGTCTCTTCTTGGTAACCGTGAGCGCTGGCCTCTCCGGCCCGTCCCTCGCGGGGAGGCAGCTGGTGCAGCGGCGCGGCGTCGACCGAGCAGAGCCCGAGGGGCGGGGGCCGAGGACGCGCGGTATCTCGCTTATCAAGGGTCGCTTCGCCATGGCCTGCTATTCTCAGCAGGGAGACGCCGGTCGATCTGATACTGGCGACCGCGACAGCGACTGAATAACGACAGGAAATAAATTATGACGTGGAACACTATGCTTTTAGAAATACAGAATCGAAGCTGTCAGTTGGGTGGCGTTCAATTTCAACGCTTTGTTAACCCACTTTGATGATGATTTTCAGAACAATTATTTTGTTATTTATGTCGTCACTGCTGATCGCTTTATCAATGCCGATTTTTTTTTTTTCGCTGTCGATAGCTGTCTCTGTATCAATTTGACTTTCATCATATTCCTTGTAAGTTTAGGGAATCAGAATGTCCATGGCTTAATATCATTCAAATTGTTCATTTCTTAACAGAATACTGTCGAGTGTTGATACTTAAGGGAGAAAAGGGACTCTTTTTATGTTCACTAAATGTTTTGCTCATGAGTGTTAGAGGTGTGACACTCTGCTGCCTCACTGGGCAGTGGAATTCTACCAAATGTTTTATCTTTTTTCTTTTGCCTTTTTGATGTCTGACTCGATGCCTTGTGCATGGCATTTAGATTTTCCTTGGAGCCGCAACGCGTAGTTCCCGAACCTCGTACCAAAGGCACTCACAGCTCCTTTGTTTCAGATCCTGCAATCGGTGAGCTGGAGAGCCAGGAGTCGTCTTACGGCAAGGATTCATGTTGTTACAAGTTGTCCACGCATCTCCAGCCCATGTGCAGCCCCAACGAGAACCCAGCGGAGCGCCACCCCCCCGTCCTCTGCTCCACTTGCCCCACCACTTCCGGCACCCAAGAGCGCCCATCTGATAACCAGTGTCTTTCAGCCATTGGCGCGGACCCTAGTTTACGTCAGTCTCACTCTAGCACAGCTGCTCCTTCAAGCAGTGGCAGCTGTTCAGTTATATCTAGAAAACATTGTTGGACTCGTACAGCGTTATCTATATTGTTGTTATGTCTAGTGCGAACTCGTGTGTGGCTGCCTCGGGGATTTACCTAGTGACTAGCGTCCATGTCATGTGTTGTTCAGAGGCCGTGCGAGGCGAACATGCCAGCACAGTTGTTACCGTTGAACTCATGTTCCCTTCTGTGCGCCAGTGTACCTCGGTGTCCCTTTCTCTTTACCTTCACACCGCTCCGAGTACATAAATTGTCCCCACACTTCCCTTTACCGACCCACACTCCATACCGGCCAAAAATCCTATATCATATGTCTCTTTTAAGAGTTCATACGAAAGTATGAGAGCCATTTCCCTCTCCCTCCTCCCTAACCCAGTCTCCTCGCCCGCCGCGCGTAAAGCCCGGTCCGAGTCATTTGATTCTTTTTTAGATCCGTTCCTGTTACTGGCCTTTGTTATTCACTTCCGTACTGTTAGGATCAAGTGCATTTCCATGGTCGGTGATGAAATCTTTCGATAATTCAATGCTTTTGAGAATGAACGCTTACATTTGCCATTTTTTATCTTGATCTCGTTCTCTTCTTCCCTTTGTTGGTCGGCACTGAATCAAGTTAAAAGTACTCTAGTACATTCACACTCAGTGGCTTGCACTCTACCTTCAGTTCTGTAGAACAGTTATGTAGTCTATAATCAAACACTCACAGTATTTTTGCAAGATTTCGATGCAAAGTTACTCGGTTATTTATTTTATCACATCCCGTACATGAACGTTTAATAATTTGTAAATAGACCAATTGTCTCCTATCTAAAATCAATCGTCCCATTCATTCATTTTCTTTTTACTTTGTCTCTGAACGCTTTGCAACTTTAATCTTTTATCTTTATTTTTTCTGTATTTCTTATTATCTCTCATCGATCCCCGCGTCCTACAATAGCCCAGATTTAATAGAAAGAAGAATCTTGATATTCTAATTGTCGAAATTAGATTTTTTCCTTTCTCTTTATCGTTTTGTTATATACCTTTGCCAGCATTCACCTCGTTTTCTTTCTTTAAGTTGTCATTTCCTCTCCGGTTCCCCGATATAAAAGTAGGAAAGGTTATCTTTGTTCGACGCCAGTCAAATCCTCCTTGTCCCCGGCCCTCACTCCTTCGCGAGGCCGCCTCCTCCCAAAGGTCCTCCTCCACCTCCTACATAGAGGCCTTCTTCACCCTCAACCCCACGCCGCCTCACCCCCTTTCCCTCCCCATGAGAGCACTCACAAAGGGGCCGCGTGGCTGTATCTGCTGGGTATACACTTGACCATGAGTACTTGATGATGAATAAAACAAGCATGAGTAACGTGACGAGCAATGAAGTGCGCCCAGCCCACAGTCGCGAAGAAGACGAGGAAGAGAGCCAGGGGAAGTATCCAACCGCAAGTTAACGAAGATAACTAACATCGTCTCATAGAAAATAAAGAAACATATCCTACTCAAGTCCCATATATCTTCTCACTATGTGGTTTAAGTGCGAATTCCGAAACTCATGTTTCGCTGTCTTGTACATGCAAAGGCTTTTAGTGTATCTCACACCATGATTAAGTCTTGCATATTATAACAAAATTAGGAACCCTTTCAAATAACTCCTGAATTCAAAGATTATACGTGAATCTTATAAATGTCAGTTATAATATGTGAACTAATTCCCACGAGTGAATAGCTGGGAACTCTTAAAAAGGGAGTTCGGAATTCAAGCAAGTTACTGCGACCACAAAAGATGATGCCAGTAAGATAAACAAATGAAGCTTACTGACAGACAATCACTGCGCTAAGCTGAACTCTTGTCAGGTTTGCACGACCGAATAAGTCCCCACATTACACTTTATTCTTCTCGCCCTCTCACCAATATTTGTTAGACCTATCCCCAGATATATTTTTAGAATCGTAGTTGTGTTTGATAATTAAAGTTAAATAGAAATAATGAGACTGTATCAGGTTTTCCTAAAAAAATGTATAAAAAATCAAACAAAATCCAGCCTCCCAATGTTGATCAACAAGAGAACCACCGATAATCTCTTGGCTACTCTGCGCACACTACAGATCTTTGAATAGAAATAGCATCGCGGCAATTTGTACTGAACTATTTTTCCAAAGTAATGTATTCTATATGGCATATGATATTTTTGATAGATTCTTCGGTGAAGGAGCTATTATCATCACTGTCTTCCTTTTTTCCTCTCTCTTTCCAGGTGATTCCTTCGAACACTTCTTCCATATCGTCACTTTTATCCTTCTTCTCATTACCATCTCTCGACAGCATCTCCCGACCCTTATGATCTCCACAAATGTGCGCGCGCATGTGTGTGTGTTTGTGTGTGTGTGTGTGTGCATGTGTGTGTGTGTGTGTGTGGGTGTGTGTGTGGGTGGGTGTGTGTGGGTGTGTATGTGTGTGTGTTTGTTCGTGCGCATGTGCGTGTTATGTATACGAACGTGCGCGCGCGCGGTATGTGAGTTATTGAGTTAACGTTTGATTTCTCAACCAAATTAACAGTAAGATTTGACTCCTATGTACATAAAGAAGAACTTGATCAGTTATGCATCGATACTACGCCTCTCCACGTCATGTTCCTTCCTTCCTTCCTTCCTTCCTCGTCTGTGTGATGCCTTCCTTCCTTCCTTCCTTCCTTCCTTCCTTTCCATCAGCCTAAAAGTCTCAACATTGATTTGACTCTCTTCCAACTCTTAGTTCCTCACTCCATAGTTCACTTCTTATTCGTTTCTTCCTCCTCTTCCATAAAGATGGCCTTGGGGTAGGATACTTACATCATGTGACTAGTATTAAGGAATGACCAAATTGAAGA
>BOPN01007265.1:48242-50742 GCA_017312705.2 Penaeus japonicus | reverse complement strand
CCTGAATTAGAAAATATTTGAATCCAAAGAGCAAAAGCACATACAAAAAGACTCCCAAAGTTTTATGTGGTCAAGGCGTGCTACTAAGTTAGGCACCTAGTTTTCTGTATTTCAATCAGTTTCAAAGAGACTTTTTTAAATTCATTAAATTAGTGCCTTACAAAAACCTGTGTAAAACAGTGAGAATAAAAGCGAATATCGTTTGTGTGAAGCATCGGACGCCTCCGTCGTTCGGACTGCACACTTTGTAAGCAGAAATTTTAAAACTTGTTGGCCTATTTTATTTCTATCCAATGATGAAAGATAGATAAACCTTCATGATAATGACTACATGTTGAGAGTCAAAACTAAGATCTCTGACAGGTGCGTTGTGTTTTACTCATGCCATGTTACCCAAACGGCAACATGCACGAGCATGCCAAGTTTTCCTACAGATAATGCCCAGAACTTAAATTGAACGCACTAACCCCGGATCATGATAGAGGGAGATTTATATACAATTCGCTTAATATCAGATGTGTCACATTTTGAAAAAGTCTTGGTCTGTGACCACTTCCCAAACCATCGCATTTAGAACATCCCTTTCTCAAAGCAGGAAAAAGGTGTTACACCGCAGACCAACAATGGCTACCACTGGCCGAGGACGGGAATGCCTTCCTTCTTGCCAAGAGATGAACACCTTTTTCCATGTGGGTATTATTTTTAGATTAAGGCTTTTGAAATGTCTTACAGGAGGTTTACCTATGACACTGATGTCACCAGACTGATGATTTTACTGCAAGACACCGCCTTTCTGCAGTACTATGTTCTAAGAATGTTTATGGTACACCAGTTCTGTACCAGTCATCACACAGACATACACCAGTTGTTCTACCATCCTAGTGTTTTCTTAATGAATTACTGCACAAAGTTGTTATTTCCTAATCATCACATAGACGGGCAACTTCTTGAGATGCCCTTGAGCAATGTGATGACTCAAGTTCCCTGAAAGTGTTCAAGTTTAAAGCATATATTTATATTTAACGTTTCACATTCTATGTAGACGGAGATTCATTTCTTACAACTGTTTCCTATATATCGTTTCTTTTCAAGGTAATCCCTGGGTTTGTTTCACCAGTATATGCTAAATTTATCGTCATTATAAATATACGTCACCTCTATAGTTGCCACTTCGTGCTATCCACAATAAAAAGCACCATCATAGTAGCAACTAGGTATATTTAGATCTCTTTTATACAGAATTCCTGTATTCTTTAGTTGTCTTGTATGATAATATACCTCATGTATGTAACATGTGAAAATTTATCATAAACGGTGACATTATGTATTTAAGATTAGTTGTAACAACTTAATTATTTATTTTTACAGCCCCCTTCCTCGCCTATGTGCTGGAGTTGCCTATTAAGATTATATGACATGATGCGCACACTGTATCTCTGGTTAAGTTGATGCTACCCTCTGTCTGCCCCGCGGTCTTGATGAGGCACCCCGAGTAGCACCACGCGGCAGACACGGGGTACGAAATGGTGCCCTTTCCCCGTGGGTAACCTCAGGTCACACGAAGATAACCCCATCCAATTGGGTAACCCCCCACCCCCACCCCAGGGGAACTTCAGGTCACACGAAGGATAACTCCTCCCCATGGGCAGCGTCAGGTTAAGCGAAAGGTAACTCCCAACCCATGGGTAACCTCAGGGCACATGAAAGGTAACCCGTCATCAATGGGTTGTCTCAAGTCACTCAAAGGGTAACCTTTCCCAGCTCGTAACCTAAGGTCACACCAAAGGTTGCCCCGTCCCCGAGGAACCCTCAGGTTATACCCAAGGTCCTTCTCTCCCCCGTGGTTAACCTCGGGTGGCAAACAGGAAAACCCCTCCTCCCTTTCTGGGTGAATTTAGACCATTCCTTGAGCCTCCGATTAATTTCCCTTCTTCCATTCACCGACAGACTCACATCACTCAAAGGCAACCATATTTTACACGAATTCATCTTTGCAGTTCACGCCTGTTGCCCATAAAACGAATATAAGCAGCGCAGTCGGTTACCTGCCAAAACGGCAGACAGACTTTGCCTGTTAACGCATCTCCATAACTCCATGGTGTTTTACTTCCACCTTCATTTCCAGCCAAACCTTAGGCTATCCTCCAAATGTATAGCTTCGATTCCATTTCACTCTAGCTAGTATCATCATATAGTGGATATGTTTTAACCTAGCATTATTACCAAACAGGACAGCTTACACACATAACATTACTCAGACTGAGCAGGAACTTATTTACGGTGCGCCTTGAATCATTCTGCAGCAAGTAAGCTTCCTTGGATATTCGATACCTCCTAAGTTCAGTTTCTGTTGACCCTGAGTTACCTTTTGATCTGCTCTGCGCCATAGATAAACTGGATCAGCTTGCTGAGCATCTTCAAATACTTTGTGACTGGTCTTCTACGCACCCTGGGTTACCCCGAGGCTGGTCTTCTGCAGGTTACTAGGAACCATGTTACT
>BOPN01007265.1:23242-28242 GCA_017312705.2 Penaeus japonicus | reverse complement strand
GAATAAACGCTTAAAGCGAAATCCGTGCTGTATGTCTGCAAGAATGTTTTTGTGTGTTGCATGCTGTATATGTGTTCTGCTGCCTTTATGTGCGTAACGTGGCTCGAATTTCCAGTAAGGTTGTGAACGGCCCAGTTTTTTTAGGTGTTGTACGCCTTCATGGGTCTGTAGTTTCTGACTTGGTGCATTAAGTCCAGTCTTTGGGACTGCGTCTTGGTTTTATGCCAACGTCTAATTGCTCGTTAACGACGGGGCCGACTCGGCTACGCGTGGCCATCTCGCAGTCAGTCTTTTATTGGCCATTTGTTATGGGTTTTGGCATAATTAGAAGTGAATATCAGTCATTCCATTAGGTAACCACAGTTGTAATAGATGTAATGCGTTTAAGTCCAATATAAGTCTGTATGACAGACACAGCATCGGCACCTGAAGGTACTCCGTAGGGGGGTCATCCAGATACTCACTGGAGAAGTATCCTGAAATCACACTAAACACTGAAGCTCATGTAAACACTATGTAGATACTGTATACGACCTATAACTTTGTGTGACCATAAGAGAGAACTGAAATGTGTTCAAGTTGGCTGGAGTTTCTGTATTAATGATTTTCGTGAAAATGTCGATGGTTGACACACTTGGGGTCGAAGTCAGTTAGACGGCCAAGGTTACCTCTCTTCAGAAAAGAAAATACCGAGGAACTAAATTCTTTAAACATCCACCTCTGGATTGCTCCCATCTGCATGTCCTTGTTTAAAAAGTTGGGCATGTAGTGTAACGATAATCAGCATTCCTCAGGGAATATGGCAGACCTATTAAACACTTTTTTTCATTACATTTATATTATATGGATGCTTCACCCACATTCACATCAGCCTGTATCATTCCACTACAGGACATAGGCTTCTCTGAATCTTTTCCAGTCATTTTGGTCGTCTGCAGCCTTTCCAGTTCGTTATTTCATCACGCCATCTTGTCATTGGTCTTGACCTTGTTCTCTTTGTGTTATCTCTTCCCCATTATGTTGTAATGTTCTTATAATTCTTCTTCTTCTTTTTCGTCCACATGTTCCCCCGTTCTCCTGATATATATAACCTGCCCACTGCTACTTTTTATTTTTAATGCTCTTCAGTAAATCCTCCACTATTGTCTGTTCCCTAATCTATGCTGCTATTTTCTACCGATAATTTGTATATGATTAAAAACAGCTTTAAAGCATGTAAAGAGATTATAATAATGTTAAGAAAAAAATAAAGTATAGTAATGATAAAAGCTTAAAAAGGTTGTGAGGATACACCTGGTTGCTGTTAAAGGTTAGCTTTATGCATCTCCATCACATTATTCATTGCTTTATACACTGTCCCTCAAAAAGAATACATGAACGCTATCCCAAAGATACAGCAAATACATTTTCTAGCATAGTATACCGTAGTCTACTTGCAAATTAACAGAAAATGGAACAACTTCTTCATCAGAAAGAAAATTCTTATTTAGGGGGTAACCTAACTAAAGACCATACTTGGTGCCTGAGTGTTTGCGCGTAAGTTTAAATCTTTGCTTTCTCAGAGCCATTGCCGACGGTGCCGGACTCCTTCACTACCAATGTCGAGATTGCTTACGAAGAGAAGAAAATGAAGGTTATCTACGGCGCAGAGTCGTTTGATGGCGTCCTCAACACAGGGGTCCTTCGTTACGAGTTAAGTGAGTGCGTTCCCACTCACTTGTTTAATGCATGTACATACAGATGTTTTGATAGATATGGAGACAACTAGGCAGATGAATAGACTGACAGATATATAGACAGATAGATAGATGGGTAGGACATATCAAAATGCAAATAGATAGTCGAAGGACAAGTAGATGTTAAATTAAAAAGAAAGGTGGATAGGTAAACAGACGGATGGGAAGACAGGGAGACAGACTGAATAATTACAAGGTAAATATAAATCCATTCTTACATCATTTGTAAATAGATCCATTATTTTATGCATCATGTATCTTATCCAATTAATGACGTTTGATGAAAGCAATGATTGACATAACTTTAAAACTAATGTAGAGCGTTTGCAGAAAATTTGCAGAAAATTACATAAAAAGACACCAGAAACAATTCGGTCTCATGGGTAAACATTTATTTACGATGATTGAGGCAAATCAGCTCTAATTCAAGCTCATAATCGCAAATCGCACTGAATTAAGCATTGTCTTCGGAAGGAAAGGAGGAGCGGAGGTGAAAGAAAGATAGATGGGTAGGTTGACTGATACATCTGACGAGAGAGAGAGAGTGATAACGTAATGTCAATGATATACGTGCCACTTGATCAGCTAACGATTTCTTGAAGTGCCAGTCCTTGTTAGTGTGGCTCTAACATATTCTTCCTCTATTCACCCCAGGCGAAGGCATCATTCTGGGACGACCTAAGGACCGGCAAGAGGTCATTCATTACAGTATCCCAGCGGACGAAGCTCTTTTTATAATTGCTAATGAGGCGTGTGAGGATGAGGGCGAAGAGAACTGTGATCCCAGTAAGTGCCGTCGATTTGATTGTAAGCCATTATGATGTCTATGGCTGCATGTAAAATGTATTTACATTTTTTCTTGTTATCTGTACTTTTAGTGTCCAGAGTTACATATTTTAACACTGAAACGTTTTAACTCCGCCCTAAGACCAGGATGTAAGCCCTGCATTTCATATTCACATTCCCGTCCTGTACAGAGAAACGTTGCCATGCCGGTAAACTGGAGGATCTTAGTGCCGAACTTCGCGAACTGTTCGGATACGGCGACGTGAATGGCAACGATGGGTTCTTCGGCGCCGGGGGTATCTTGCAGTGGGGTCCGCAATACAACTACGAGTACAGGGGCCCCTCCGACTGCAGAGGGATGCGCTGTGATAGATATGAAACATGCATTACCAAGCCCGATGAAAATGCCACCGCTTCCATTACATACTACTGGTCAGGTACGTACTGTCACTAGCATACGCGTGTGCAGTTGTGCTTATATGTACAATCCGTATTTTCATTTTGCAAGATGCAGATGGCCTGTCTATATCAACAAAGAAGTTAACTGTATATTAAAGTTAAACTAAGATTACAAGTCTATTTCTGCTTCCAATAATACTTTTAAGCTCCTCTGCCATTCATAAAAAGGAAATGAGTTTCAATCTTGCCTCAGATAAATCATGGAACGTGACAACCAACGGCGCCCAAGTGCCAGTTGCCATCGAGGTTTATGCCACAGGAAAGTTTGGCCACTTCTTCGCAAGGGAGGTGATGCAGCGCTATGACTTCTACGACTTCTACAGAGACATCCGGCCAGATCCAGACGAGCTCGTGGTGGGTCCTGTTTCGTGGCGCGCAGGAGGGAACCGAAACACGAGGGATGGTCATACGGCGTGCTCAGTTCTATCGTTCTTATTCGGTTTCCTTCTTACTTATCCGAGGGGTGGGACTCGGTCGCTCGAGTCAGCTACGTGAAAGAATTGACTTTACAGTATAGAAACCGTAGAACCATCGCAAATGATCTTGATGAGCTTGAATCATGATTCATATATATATATATATATATATATATATATATGTATATATATATATATATGTGTGTGTGTGTGTGTGTGTGTGTGTGTGTGTGTGTGTGTGTGTGTGTGTGTGTGTGTGTTTGTGTTTGTGTTTGTGTGTGTGTGTGTGCACAAAAATAAAATAAGATATAGGAGAATACTGATAAGGAGACCCTAGTTTCAGAAATAAAGTAAAATCGGGCTCTGACTCTAAGGCGAACCTCCCCCTCGACAGCCCCCCGTGGACGTCTACTGCCGCGGGAGGAAGAATGTGTACGACCCGCCCCGCGTGCCCTACTACTTCGCTTACAACTCCGAGGCTGTCTCGGGCTTCGACCTGCCCGTCCCCGCCGGCGACAACCAGACCACCACCGTCCACTTCACGACCGTCACCACCCATTCCGTAAGCCTTGGCGTCGTTGTCATTCTCCTTTTCCTGGCGGGTTTCCCATGCCGTCGATTGATAGAAATCAAATATGAAATGGTCATTTTAACTCGTGTATTATCAAACCCGGGCGCAAATGAACATGTTCATTCAGCAGCGCTGTTGCAACCAACACATTCACTACCATCTTATATGTTTATTTACAGAGTATTTTTCATTATCATTCTACAGCAATATTATGATTGGGATGCCAAGGTGGTTAGAACGAAGTATGTGCCTTGGTTTGTTTTCGGAGAAGAAAACAGGTACGAGTACACCACGGAACTCATTCAAGACTTCCAGCAAGGTCAGTGTTCTCGTCTATATATACATACATACATATATATGGGTACATGTGTACGCAGACACACACACACACACACGCAAACGAACACACACACACGCGCGCACACACACACACACACACACACACACACTCACACACACACACACACACACACATTCACACACACACACACACACACACACACACACACACACACACACACACACACACACACACACATGTCAATAACCCTTGCCCTCAGAGCTCCTTTATCCTCCCCCTTTTCTCTACAAATCCCCTTTCTAAACAGAGACCGAGATCTAGCACGGGGAATCCCCCTTTGGCTTTGGAGATATAGATATAGATATAGATATAGATAAATATACATATATGTATATAGATATGTGTGTATATATATGTATATATATATATGTATATATGTATATATATGTATATATATATATATATATATATATATATATATATATATATATATATATGTGTGTGTGTGTGTGTGTGTGTGTGTGTGTGTGTGTGTGTGGTGTGTGTTTGTGTGTGTCTGTGACTTTATGTGTGTGTGTGTTTGAATATGACCTTGGTTTACGATGATTTAGACTGAATGCAAAATATATATACTTCTTTTTCTATATAAAAAAACAGAATGTGATAAAAGTAAATCCTTCATTTTGCAACTCATTTCAGTTATTCAAAAGATATAATAATTCACCTTAAGC
>BOPN01007265.1:0-5000 GCA_017312705.2 Penaeus japonicus | reverse complement strand
GTGTGTGTGTGTGTGTGTGTGTGTGTGTGTGTGTGTGTGTGTGTGTGTGTGTGTGTGTGTGTGTGTATGTATGTGTATATATATGTATATATGTATATATAAATATATATATATATATATATAATATATATATAATTTATATATATACATATATATACATATATATATATATATATATATATATATATATATATATATATATATATATATATTTATATATATATATATATATATATATATATATATATATATATATTTATATATATATATATATATATATATATATATATATATATATATACATATATATATAGATATATATATACATAAATAAAAATATATATATATATATATACATATATATATTTATCTATGTATACATATATATATATATATATATATATATATATATATATATATATATATATATATATATATATATATGTATATATACACACATATATATACATATATATGTATATATATATATATATATATATATATATATATATATATATATATATATATATATATATATATATATATATATATATATATATATATATATATGCGCACACACATGAGTTTGTGTGTATATGTGTGTATATATACACTCATGCATACATAGAGATGTATGTAACATATGGAGATAGGTGCTTTCATGTAGACGAAGTTGACTCAGACACGTACATGTGTCATTAGATTCTGTAATTACCTTCGTTTTATTGTCCACCTACTCTTACTTTCCTTGCATCACATCATCGTTATAAATTAGGCCAATTATCTTTCATTCATTATGCAAATATCCGAACCAATTCAGTGATCCTTTGCAATAACAGCCAGACATCACTCTCACTTGAAATGGTGATATAAATCAACTGCAATTCGATCTCCAATAGCCGCTGACGCCGGCCCTTTTTAAAGCGCTGCACTCACCTGGCACGAGTCGATGCCGCCCTTCTCGTAGCCGGCGCAGAGGAAGATGTCGGGGATGTGCTCTCGCCGACCGCCCTCCAGGAACATCTCCTTGCACTTCGCGTTGCTGACGATCGGCACCGATCCCTGAGCAAGGACAGCAAGAGATCGGTAACCAGGGGAAGAGTATATGCAATTTGCGCGATGGCACAAGAGTGAAATGCGATTGATGAGGGAAGGCATAAAGAGAGTGAGTGGAAGGAAAATAATAAGGGAAGTGCTGCGAATGGGATTCGGATGTCGAAAGTAAAAGTTTTATCGGAAGAAAGATGTTATTAAATAAAATAGGAGATTGCAATGCTAACGAGTACAGGGCGGCGAAGACAGCAGTTAAAGTGCAAATTGTGGAAAGAGAAATTGATAAATGGAGCAGTAACTAGTAAATAAGGAAGTGTTATTAGTGAAAGCAGGGAGCTGTGAAGCGAGAATGTAAAGAGTTCAAAGCGAGGGCGGGTGAAAGGCATGTGTAGCTAATGAATAAGGCAGGTATGATAAAACTCGAATAGCCGAACCAATAAAATATTGAAGGGAAGAGGCGGACAAAAGAGTCAGGAACGCGGACTAAGAATTAGAAATAAGCGGCTCTGCTGCCTTCGCCCAGCAGGTCGCTCTTGTCACCCCCCCCCCCCCACCCCTCTCTAAAAATCCCGAAAGCAGATATTAAAGATATTAGATATTAAAGCGTGATAAAGGGCAGTTGCAATAAAGTTAGTGAATCAAAATTGAGTTGAATGGAGAAGTATGCTAGAGGAAAGGCGTAGGTTAAGAGAGACGAAAAGGAATAGATGTGAAAAGAAAGTATGGAATCTTTCATGAAATGTTTGTAAGGCAATGTGTACTGCAAACATAAATATTGATATATATATATATATATATATATATATATATATATATATATATATATTTATATATATATATATATATATATATATATATATAACGACTTATTCCAACGCGCGCTTAGCACTAACTATTCGTTTATTCAGTGACGTTCTAAACTCACGTTCCGGAGCCGAGGAGGACATTCATCCACTCACCTTTTGCAGCACGGACGGCAGTCGTCCGTGTTCCGAGAGTCTGCCCCATCCAGTGACCGTGCCCCGCTCCCCGATGAGCAAGTCATTATTGCCAGGCAGACATATGGGGGAGATGTGGGGGAGGAACTGCAGGGGCTTCTCCAGCTGCACCAGCGCCAGGTCGTTCTCGTAGGTGAAGAAGTTGTAATTCGGGTGGACTTCCTTCCTCTGGACGGCGCGCTCCACGTAGGGATGCGGCTCCTGCACGGAGGAGAAGTCGTACTCGCCCACGCGAATGCGGATTTGCTGGACGAGCAGGCTGGGGAAGAGTGGTTGATGTATGACATTTTGGAATTTGAAGAGGATCAAATGAAGAAAAAATATTGAGGTAAACTGTGCATCACTAACATTTCTCCACGCCTTATATCTAATAAAAATAACATTAGAAGTAAAAGCACAAAATATAGATAGGCATGGCACATTGACTAGGAACAATATTCTGGGAAAATAGAATGAACAAGCATGACGGAAGGAATAGCTATGCGTAAAATAGAGACGGAAATCTCACTCGTCGACGCAGTGCCCCGCGGTGGCCGCCCACTGGTCGTTGAGGAGGGCGCCTCCGCAGCGGTGCGTCGAGGAGAACCCGAAGAAGCTGATGCGCCTCACCGACACCTGCCACGGCCACTCGCCGAACCTGGCGTTGCTGCCGTTCACTATCCTGCCCTCGGGCTGCGGGAGCATGCTCGGGACGCCGCACTCTGCGCGGAAAGGACCGTGAGCAAGTGCAGGGACTGCCGTGCGTCCTCACACATACGTACTACCAGGTCTCACGGAATCGCAGTCCGTGGAACAACTAATGCAGGCTATGCCTGAGTTTCGCATGAATCTTTATATTCCAATATTTTACATATGTGTATATACATATATATGTGTATATATATATATATATATATATATATATATATATATATATATATATATATATATATATATATACGTGTGTGTGTGTGCGTGTGTGTGTGTGTTAGTTTCTCTACTTACCATGCTTGGTGTGAGCGCTGCTAACCAGAGGTCCAGATGGTGAAGTAGCACTCTCGGTCGTGGTCGTCGGAGGCAGTGTTGTTGTCGTGGTGGTCGTTGTCGTTGTTGTTGTCGTAGTAGTAGTCGTTCTTTTAGTAGTAGTAGGCCGCCGGGTAGTAGTCGTGGGCCTTCGAGTAGTAGTAGTGGTTCTCCGCGTAGTTGTGGTGGGTCGTCTGGTTGTCGTTCTTCTCGTCGTGGTCGTGGTGGGAGGCGTCGTGGTGGGAACGGTTGGCGGAGGCGTCGTCGTGGGCTCGGTGGTGACGCGTTCCTCCGAGGGCGTCGGGGTGCTGGTGTAGGCCGGCGCCCACCAGGGCCGCGAGGTCGGGCGCTGCGGCCTGCGGGAAGGAAGGAGGGAAGCACTGGCTTAATGGGCTTGGAGGTGAGCTACGGTGGAGAGGCATTAGGAAGAGGCACTGGAGTGACTGCAATTACTCCTGTACACATTGTTATCCTTCGCACTGGGAGGCACTTGGATCATCCTAATCTCCGGTACTAAATGTTATTAATTCATCATTATGATTGCTATTATAAGTATCGTTATCATTACTATCATCATTATCTTAACCATTGTCAGCATTTTCGGTCTTATTATTATAATCGTTATCATTATGATCATAACCATTGTTATCATGATCATCATCATTATTATTATTATTATCATTATTATTATTACCATCATCATATAATGATTTTTACCATTATCAGTATCATTATTATCATTACATGATCATTATCATTGTTATTATCATAATCATTATTATAATTTTCATTATCATTATCTTTTTTATTTTCATTGTTATTTTTTTATTATTATTATTATTGCTATTGTTATTATTGTTGTTACTATCATTATTACCATTATTATCATTATTATCATTATAATCATTATAATTGCTATTATCATTGTTATTATCAATATCATTAATACTATCATCATTATGACTATTGATATTATGAATAAGATTAGTACCAGATGTGATTCTCATAAACATATTCATTGTTCCGAGTAATGTAAATACTTAATTTGCCAATACTGATAACGTTACTATAAGACAACACCCTCCTACCACTAATACAGTAATCTGAGTAAGACAATATGACAGTACTTTGTGGGTTTGGGCGGCCGCGTTGGCCTCGTAGGCGGCGACGGCGGCGTGGGTGGCGTGGGCGGCGTGGGCGTGCTCGACGGCTCTCTGGAGGTGCTGGCGTGAGTGGTGGGCGTCGCTGGGGGCGCAGTGCTCGGGGTCGGGGGGCGGGGTGTGGGCCGCTGAATGGTGAGGGGGCGTGACGTGATGACCGAGGCCGCCCCCGTTGTGGCGGTGGGCGCGGGCGTCGTGGGCGTCGTGGACGTCGTGGGCTCGGTGGCGTTCTTGACGGTGATGCCCGGAGCGACCTCCTCCTTCTGGCCCGCCGATGGCTTCAGGTTGTTGGAGCTTTCGTCATGCGTGCAGCAGGAGCCGAACATGAAGCCGTCCATGCACATGCCCATGTGGTGACCGTCCGTCTTGATGCACTCCCACACGAACATGCACACGCCCTCGACGCCGCCCACTCGGCATGCTTTGTGGGCGATCTTGTTGTAGGAATCTGTGAAGAAGCAAATGCAAATGCTCAAATAAGCAGCATGTATTTTAGAAACCGTTATCCCGATTGCAAACTACAACTGTTCCCATTCACTATCGTTACATCATTGTATTAGTAATATAGGCTATTTAATCATGTTAGATTAATAAATAAATAAAGCTGGTATTTTTAGTTCGTAAGAATGTTTTTACACACACAAACACAAAAAGAAAACAGAAAATTACATTTACATCTAATTAACTAGCATGGTTAATCTTTATTTTCTGTAGGAATTCAGTGATATGAATAAACAAATAAATAAATAAATGTGTGCTTCTGTGTATATACACACACACATATATA
>BOPN01007264.1:40298-52798 GCA_017312705.2 Penaeus japonicus | reverse complement strand
CCTCCCTCTCCCCCTCCCTCCCTCCCTCCTTCCCTCCCCTCCCTCCTCCGTCCCTCCTTCCCTCCCCCTCCTCTCCCTATCCCTCCCTCCCTCCCTCTCTCTCCCTCCCTCCCTCCCTTCCTCTTTCCCTCCTTCCCTCCTTCCCTCCCTCCATCCCTCCCTATCGCCCTATCTCACTCCCTCCCTCCCTCCCTATCTCCCTATCTCACTCCCTCCCTCCCTCCTTCCCTCCCTCCCTCCCTCCCTCCTTTCCTCCTTTCCTCCTTCCCTCCCTCCCTCCCTCCCTCCCTCCCCCCTCCTGATCACCCTTCCAAAAACTATATATTTCTGAAGGCATTCGAAGTCAAGGGACGTGATTAGATTGCTTCCGCTTTCGGAGGGGGGTAGGGGGGGTAGGGGTAGGGGGGAAAAAGAGGGGGGGTGGATGGCGAAGGATAGTGGCAGGATGTGGAGGGATGGGGAGAGGGAGGGAGAGGGAGAGGGAGAGGGACAGGGTAGAGAACGTGAAGAAGGGGAAGGAAGGAGAGGGAGGGCATGGAATTGTAGAGGGGGGAGAGCGCTGGATGGGAAGGAGGGGGAGAAGAGAGAGTCTCACGACCTTGGGCGAGAGCGGCAAGGGCAGGGGGTGAGGGGAGGACATGGAGGGAGGATACGGGATGGCGAGGAGTTGAGGGGAGGACAGCAGGGGAAGAAGGGGCGTGGGAGAGTGATAGATAGAGAGAGAGCGAGAGAGAGAGTAAAAGAGAGAGAGAGAGAGAGAGAGAGAGAGAGAGAGAGAGAGAAAGAGACAAAGAAGATACGAGACACGAAAGAACAGACGACTACATGAGAGAAAGAGAGGAAAGGAAATGAGAGAGGAGAGGAAAAAAAAGAGAAGAAAACACGATAAACGGAGAAAGAGGAAACGGGAGAGAGTGCGAGAGAGGGGAGAAGAGGGTAAGAGGGAGAGGACCTGAGAGAAAGGAGAGAAAAAAAGGATACGAGAGTGGGGAAGGGAGGGGGAGGTTATGAGAGAGGCGAGGGGAGGTGAGGGGGAGGTTATGAGAGAGGCGAGGGGAAGAGGAGGACATGAGAGAGGGGAAGAGAGTGGATATGAGGGGAGCATATCAGCGGCAGTGGGAAGAGG
This sequence comes from Penaeus japonicus, assembly GCA_017312705.2. Lineage (NCBI taxonomy): Eukaryota > Metazoa > Arthropoda > Malacostraca > Decapoda > Penaeidae > Penaeus > Penaeus japonicus. Next base: position 51,672 of record BOPN01007264.1, on the reverse strand, counting down.
AAGGATTGGTGGCTAGGGGGAGGGGGGGGGAGCGGAGCTGTGTGTGTGTGTGGAGGGGGGGGGGGGGGGTATTGAACACGTGTGAAAATGGGAAATATAGCGAATTTTTCGATCAACTTGTGCGAAAATTTATATGAAACTAGTTACTGATACAACTGAAGGAGAATTGAATGACGCAGCGGCAATTGATTATGGATTGTAATTCGATGAATTCAGTGTTTATCGTTAGTGGAACAAAGATATCATTAGCTTTGACTTGTGTCTGCCATTCTCTCTCTCTTTCGTTCTCTCTCATTCTCTCTCTCTCTCTCTCTCTCTCTCTCTCTCTCTCTCTCTCTCTCTCTCTCTCTCTCTCTCTCTCTCTCTCTCTCTCTCTCTCTCTTTCTCATCAAACACTCACTACCACGACCATCAAATGGATTAGTTGTCTTGCTTTGATAGATGGTTACACTTTAATCACTCAATCGATGTGTGAAATTAACTACACGCTTAAAAAGATAGATATAATGAAAATAATAGAACATTGTTACTGAAATTGACTTAGTATGATAGATAGATTTTTTAGACTAATTATATATAAACTAAATGATTAATGATGATAAGGATGATGATGGAAATAACAGTGATATTGATGATAATGATGAGTATGATAATGATTATGATAGTGATATAGATAATGATTATGATAATAATCATTATTATAATATTGATGATAATGATAATGACGATAATAATGATAATTATAGTAATATAGTAATTATAGTAATAAAAATAACAAAAATGATGATTATAATGATAATTACCCTCACGATCATTATTTTCACAATTATCACCATTAGTATCATAATCCTATAATAAGGAAAAATAGATGATAATTACAAATAAAAATAATAATAAAGACATACACAGCAAACTAAAGAAGTAGAGCCAAAAGCACTATAATGGTTCAGAGGTTTGTCCAGAGCAGACATTGTGTGGTGAAGTTAACAGCCAGGACAAAGGCACGAGGGAAGGTGGGGGAGGGGAGGTTGGGGAGGGGAGGTGGATGGGGAGGGAGAGGGGAAATAAAGGAAGGGCTGAGAGAGTGGGGGAAAGGGGGAGGAGGAACGGGAGGGGGAAGGGAAGGGAGGGAGGGATAGAGGAGGTTGGGTAGGGAGAGGAAGGAAGGCGAGAGGGAGAGAGGAGAAGGAATGAGGAAGGGAAGAGAAGGAAGGGAGAGGGGGAAGAAAGGAAGGGATGAGAGGGGAGGAGGAACAGGAGAGAAGGGAGGAGGATAATGAGACTCGTGGGGTGGGGAGAAGGAAGAAGGAGAAGAGGAATGTAGGCGTAAAAAAAAAAAAAAAAAAGCTGGGGAGGGTGGGAGGGGGTAGGAAAGGAAGAGGGGAGGTAAGAGAGGAGGAGAGGAAGGAAGGATAAAGGGTAAAGAGAGAAAGAAAAAGAGAGAGTAAGAAAGCAAAGTTAGAAAAGAAAAGAAAATAAGGAAGAGAATGAGAGAGAAGAGAAGATAGAGAAATCAAAAATACAAACCAAAAAACGAAAGAAAAAGAAAGAGAGAGAGAAACAAAGAAGAGAGAAGAAAAAGATTCATACCAGAGAAAGAGAGAGAGAGAGCAAGACGAAGAAAAGGGAAAGGAGAGAGAGGTAGAAGGAGTGCAGCACATGAATCCCTTAAATAGACAAGCTTATAGTTCAAAGGTCTATGGACTAACGTGCTGGAATAGAGCCTAGGGACGAGCCACACTCCCTACTGCACGGAGGTCCCTTAAGGATGGACACGAGGGGAGGGGAAGAAGGTAGGAGGGGGGGGAGGGAAGGAAGGGGAAGGAGGGAGGAGGAGAGGAAGGGGAAGGAGGTAAGAGAAGGGGGAGGAGGAAGGAGAGGGGAGGAAGGAGGGGGGAGGAGGGAAGGAAGGAAGGAGGTAGGAGGGGGAGGAGAGGAAGGGGAAGGAGGTAGGAGGGGGGAGGAGAGGAAGGGGAGGGGAGGTAGGAGGGGGAAGAGGAGAGGAAGGGGGAAGGAGGTAGGAGGGGGAGAGGAAGAGGAAAAGGAGGTAGGAGAGGGAGGAGGTAAGGAGGGGTGAGGAGAGGAAGGGGAAGGAAGTAGGAGGGGGGAGGAGAGGAAGAGGGGGAAGGAGGTGGGAGGGAGGAGAGGAAGGGAAGGAGGTGGGAGGGGGAGGGAGAGGAAGGGGGAAGGTTAGGAGGGAGGAAGGAAGGGGAAGGAGGTAGGAGGGGGAGGAGAGGGAAGGGAAGGAGGTAGGAGGGGGAGGAGAGGAAGGGGAAGGAGGTAGGAGGGGGAGGAGGGAAGAGGGGAAGGAGGTAGGAGGGGGGAGGAGAGGAAGGGGAAGGAGGTAGGAGGGGGGAGGAGAGGAAGGGGAAGGAGGTAGGAGGGGGGAGGAGAGGAAGGGGAAGGAGGTAGGAGGGGGAGGAGAGGAAGGGGGGAAGGAGAGGTAGGAGGGGGAGGAAGGGGGAAGGAGGTAGGAGGGGGAGGAGAGGAAGGGGAAGGAGGTAGGAGGGGGAGGAGAGGAAGGGGAAGGAGAATGGGAGGGGGAGGGGAGAGGAAGGGAGGGAGGTAGGAGGGGGAGGAGAGGAGGGGGAGGAGGTAGGAGGGGAAAGAGAGAGGAAGGGGAAAGAGGTAGGAGGGGGAGGAGAGGAGGGGGGAGGAGAGGAAGGGGAAGAAGGAGGTGGGAGGGGGAGGAGAGGAAGGGGAAGGAAGTAGGAGGGAGGAGAGGAAGAGGGGAAGGAGGTGGGAGGGGAGGAGAAGGGAGGGGAAGGAGGTAGGAGGGGGGAGGAGAGGAAGGGGAAGGAGGTAGGAGGGGGGAGGAGAGGAAGGGGGAAGGAGTGGGAGGGGGAGGAGGAAGGGAAAGGGGAAGAAGTGGGAGGGGGAGGGAGAGGAAGGGGGGGGAGGAGGTAGGAGGGGGGAGGAGAGGAAGGGGAAGGAGGTAGGAGGGGGAGGAGAGGAAGGGGAAGGAGGTAGGAGGGGGGAGGGGAGGTAGGAGGGGGAGGAGAGGAAGGGAAAAGAGGTAGGAGGGGGAGGAGAGGAGGGGGGAAGGAGAGGTAGGAGGGAGGAGAGGAGGGGGAGGAGGAGGAGGAGGGGGAGGAGAGGGAGGGGGGAGGAGAGGAAGGGGAAGGAGGTAGGAGGGGGGAGGAGAGGAAGGGGAAGGAGGTAGGAGGGGGGAGGAGAGGAAGGGGAAGGAGGTAGGAGGGGGATGAGAGGAGGGGGAAGGAGGAAGGAGGGGGGGAGGGAGAGGAAGGGGGAAGGAGGTAGGAGGGGGGAGGAGAGGAAGGGGAAGGAGGTGGGAGGGGGGAGGAGAGGAAGGGGAAGGAGGTGGGAGGGGGGAGGAGAGGAAGGGGAAGGAGGTGGGAGGGGGGAGGAGAGGAAGGGGAAGGAGGTAGGAGGGGGAGGAGAGGAAGGGGAAGGAGGTAGGAGGGGGAGGAGAGGAAGGGGAAGGAGGTAGGAGGGGGAGGAGAGGAAGGGGAAGGAGGTGGGAGGGGAGGAGAGAAGGGAAGGAGGTAGGAGGGGGAGGAGAGGAAGGGGAAGGAGGTAGGAGGGGGAGGGAGAGGGAAGGAGGTAGGAGGGGGAGGGAGAGGAAGAGGGGGAAGAGGTAGGAGGGGGAGGAGAGGGGAGGGGGGGAAGGAGGTAGGAGGGGGAGGAGAGGAAGGGGAAGGGAGAAGTAGGAGGGGGATGAGAGGAGGGGAAGGAGGAAGGAGGGGGGAGGAGAGGGAAGAAGAAGGGGGAAGGAGGGGTAGGAGGGGGAGAGGGAAGGGGAAGGAGGTGGGAGGGGGAGGAGAGGAAGAAGGAAGGAGGTAGGAGGGGGGGAGAGGAAGGGGAAGGAGGTAGGAGGGGGAGGAGAGGAAGGGGAAGGAGGTAGGAGGGGGAGGAGAGGAAGGGGAAGGAGGTAGGAGGGGGAGGAGAGGAGAGGAAGGAGGTAGGAGGGGGAGGAGAGGAAGGGGAAGGAGGTAGGAGGGGGAGGAGAGGAAGGGGAAGGAGGTAGGAGGGGGAGGAGAGGAAGGGGAAGGAGGTAGGAGGGGGAGGAGAGGGAGGGAAGGAGGTAGGAGGGGGGAGGAGAGGAAGGGGAAGGAGGTAGGAGGGGGGAGGAGAGGAGGGGGAAGGAGGTAGGAGGGGGGAGGAGAGGAAGGGGGAAGGAGGTAGGAGGGAGGAGAGGAAGGGGAAGGAGGTAAGAGGGGGGAGGAGGAAGGGGAAGGAGGAAGGAGGGGGGGGAGGGAGAGGAAGGGGGAAGGAGGTAGGAGGAGGAGAGGAAGGGAAGGAGGTAGGAGGGGGGAGGGAGAGGAAGGGGGGAGGAGGGTAGGAGGGGAGAGGAGAGGAAGGGGGAAGGAGGTAGGAGGGGGAGAGGAAGGGGAAGGAGGTAGGAGAGGGGAGGAGGTGGGGAGGGGGTGAGGAGAGAGGAGGGGGAAGGAGGTAGGAGGGGGAGGGAGAGGAGGGAAGGAGGTAGGAGGAGGGGGAGGAGAGGGAAGGGGGGAAGGGTACTTAGGAGGGGGGAGAGGAGGGGGAAGGAGGTAGGAGGGGGAGGAGGGGAGGGGGAGGAGGGAAGGGGGAGGAGGTGGGAGGGGGGAGGAGAGGAAGGGGAAGGAGGTAGGAGGGGGGAGGAGAGGAAGGGGAAGGAGGTAGGAGGGGGGAGGAGAGGAAGGGGAAGGAGGTAGGAGGGGGGAGGAGAGGAAGGGGAAGGAGGTAGGAGGGGGGAGGAGAGGAAGGGGAAGGAGGTAGGAGGGGGGAGGAGAGGAAGGGGAAGGAGGTAGGAGGGGGGAGGAGAGGAAGGGGAAGGAGGTAGGAGGGGGGAGGAGAGGAAGGGGAAGGAGGTAGGAGGGGGGAGGAGAGGAAGGGGAAGGAGGTAGGAGGGGGGAGGAGAGGAAGGGGAAGGAGGTAGGAGGGGGGAGGAGAGGAAGGGGAAGGAGGTAGGAGGGGGAGGAGAGGAAGGGGAAGGAGGTAGGAGGGGGAGGAGAGGAAGGGGAAGGAGGTAGGAGGGGGAGGAGAGGAAGGGGAAGGAGGTAGGAGGGAGGAAGAGGAAGGGGGAAGGAGGTAGGAGGGGGAGGAGAGGAAGGGGAAGGAGGTAGGAGGGGGAGGAGAGGAAGGGGAAGGAGGTAGGAGGGGGAGGAGAGGAAGGGGAAGGAGGTAGAGGGGAGGAGAGGAGGGGGGAAGGAGGTAGGAGGGGGAGGAGAGGAAGGGGAAGGAGGTAGGAGGGGGGGGAGAGGAAGGGGAAGGAGGTAGGAGGGGGAGGAGAGGAAGGGGAAGGAGGTAGGAGGGGGGGGAGAGAGGGAAGGAGGTAGGAGGGGGGAGGAGAGGAAGGGGAAGGAGGTAGGAGGGGGGAGGAGAGGAAGGGGAAGGAGGTAGGAGGGGGGAGGAGAGGAAGGGGAAGGAGGTAGGAGGGGGGAGGAGAGGAAGGGGGAAGGAGAGGTGGGAGGGGGAGAGGAAGGGGAAGGAGGTAGGAGGGGGAGGAGAGGAAGGGGAAGGAGGTAGGAGGGGGAGGAGAGGAAGGGGGAAGAGGGAGGTGGGAGGGGGAGGGGAGGGGGAGAGAGGAAGGGAGGTAGGAGGGGGAGGAGAGGAAGGGGAAGGAGGTAGGAGGGGGGAGGAGAGGAAGGGGAAGGAGGTAGGAGGGGGGAGGAGAGGAAGGGGAAGGAGGTAGGAGGGGGGAGGAGAGGAAGGGGAAGGAGGTAGGAGGGGGGAGGAGAGGAAGGGGAAGGAGGTAGGAGGGGGGAGGAGAGGAGGGGGAAGGAGGTAGGAGGGGGGAGGAGAGGAAGGGGAAGGAAGGAGGGGGAGGGGGAGGGGGGGGGGGGGAGGGAGAGAGGGAGGAAGGGGAAGAGAGGAGGTAGGAGGAGGGGAGAGAGGAAGGGGAAGGGGAGGTAGGAGGGGGGAGGGGAGAGGAAGGGGAAGGAGGTGGGAGGGGGAGGGGGAGGAGGGGGGAGGAGAGGAAGGGGAAGGAGGTAGGAGGGGGGAGGAGAGGAAGGGGAAGGAGGTAGGAGGGGGGAGGAGAGGAAGGGGAAGGAGGTAGGAGGGGGGAGGAGAGGAAGGGGAAGGAGGTAGGAGGGGGGAGGAGAGGAAGGGGAAGGAGGTAGGAGGGGGGAGGAGAGGAGGGGGAAGGAGGTAGGAGGGGGAGGAGAGAAGGGAAGGAGGTAGGAGGGGGAGGAGAGGAAGGGGAAGGAGGTAGGAGGGAGGGAGAGGAAGGGGAAGGAGGTAGGAGGAGGGAGAGGAAGGGGGGGGAAGGAGGTGGGTGGGGGGAGGGGAGAGGAAGGGGAAGGAGGTAGGAGGGGGAGGAGAGGAAGGGGAAGGAGGTAGGAGGGGGAGGAGAGGAAGGGGAAGGAGGTAGGAGGGGGAGGAGAGGAAGGGAAGAGGAGGTAGGAGGGGGAGGAGGTAGGAGGGGGAGGAGGTAGGAGGAGGAGGTAGGAGAGGGGAGAGGAAGGGGAAGGAGGTAGGAGGGGAGGAGAGGAGAGGAGGGGGAAGGAGGTAGGAGGGAGGAGAGGAAGGGGAAGGAGGTAGGGGGGAGAGGAAGGGGAAGGAGGTAGGAGGGGGGAGGAGAGGAAGGGGAAGGAGGTAGGAGGGGGGAGGAGAGGAAGGGGAAGGAGGTAGGAGGGGGAGGAGAGGAAGGGGAAGGAGGTAGGAGGGGGAGGAGAGGAAGGGGAAGGAGGTAGGAGGGGGAGGAGGAGGTAGGAGGGGGAGGAGGAGGTAGGAGGGGAGGTAGGAGAGGGAGAGGGAAAAGGAGGTAGGAAGGGAGGAGAGGAAGGGGAAGGAGGTAGGAGGGGGGAGGAGAGGAAGGGGAAGGAGGTAGGAGGGGGGAGGAGAGGAAGGGGAAGGAGGTAGGAGGGGGGAGGAGAGGAAGGGGAAGGAGGTAGGGGGAGAGGAAGGGGAAGGAGGTAGGAGGGGGAGGAGAGGAAGGGGAAGGAGGTAGGAGGGGGAGGAGAGGAAGGGGAAGGAGGTAGGAGGGGGAGGAGAGGAAGGGGAAGGAGGTAGGAGGGGGAGGGAGGTGGGAGGGGGAGGAGAGGAAGGGGAAGGAGGTAGGAGGGGGGAGGAGAGGAAGGGGAAGGAGGTAGGAGGGGGAGGAGGTGAAGGGGGGAGGAGAGGGGAGGGGGAAGGAGGTAGGAGGGGGAGGAGAGGAAGGGGAAGGAGGTAGGAGGGGGAGGAGAGGAAGGGGAAGGAGGTAGGAGGGGGAGGAGAGGAAGGGGAAGGAGGTAGGAGGGGGAGGAGGTAGAAGGGGGGAGGGAGAGGAGGGGGAAGGAGGTAGGAGGGGGAGGAGGAGAGGAAGGGGAAGGAGGTAGGGGGGGGAGAGGAAGGGGAAGGAGGTAGGAGGGGGAGGGAGAGGGAAGGGGGAAGGAGGTAGGGGGAGAGGAAGGGGAAGGAGGTAGGAGGGGGAGGGGAGAGGGAAGGAAGGAGGTAGGAGGGGGAGGAGAGGAAGGGGAAGGAGGTAGGAGGGGGGAGGAGAGGAAGGGGAAGGAGGTAGGAGGGGGGAGGAGAGGAAGGGGAAGGAGGTAGGAGGGGGGAGGAGAGGAAGGGGAAGGAGGTAGGAGGGGGGAGGAGAGGAAGGGGAAGGAGGTAGGAGGGGGGAGGAGAGGAAGGGGAAGGAGGTAGGAGGGGGGAGGAGAGGAAGGGGAAGGAGGTGGGAGGGGGGAGGAGAGGAAGGGGAAGGAGGTAGGAGGGGGAGGAGAGGAAGGAAGGAGGGCGGGGGAGAGAAGGAGGAAGGGAGGTAGGAGGGGAGGAGAGGGAAGGGAAGGAGGTAGGAGGGGGAGGAGAGGAAGGGGAAGGAGGTAGGAGGGGGGAGGAGAGGAAGGGGAAGGAGGTAGGAGGGGGGAGGAGAGGAAGGGGAAGGAGGTAGGAGGGGGAGGAGAGGAAGGGGAAGGAGGTAGGAGGGAGGAGGTAGAAGGGGGGAGGAGAGGAGGGGGGAGAGGAGAGGTAGGAGGGGGAGGAGAGAGGGAAGGGGGAAGGAGGTAGGGGGGAGAGGAAGGGGAAGGAGGTAGGAGGGGGAGGAGAGGAAGGGGAAGGAGGTAGGAGGGGGGGAGGGAGAGGAGGGAAGGAGGAGGTGGGAGGGGGAGGAGAGGAAGGGAAAGGAGGTAGGAGGGGGGAGGAGAGGAGGGGAAGGAGGTAGGAGGGGGAGGGGAGAGGAAGGGGAAGGAGGTAGGAGGGGGAGGGTAGAAGGGGGGAGGAGAGGAGGGGGAAGGAGGTAGGAGGGGGGGGAGGGGAGGAAGGGGGAAGGAGACTAGGAGGGGGAGGAGAGGGAAGAAGGGGGAAAGGAGGTAGGGGGAGAGGAAGAGGGGAAGGAGGTAGGAGGGGGAGGAGAGGAAGGGGAAGGAGGTAGGGGGAGAGGAAGGGGGAAGAGAGAGAGGAGGTAGGAGGGGAGGAGAGAGGGGGAAGGGAGGTAAGGAGGGGGAGGAGGGTAGAAGGGGGAGAGGAGGGGGAAGGAGGTAGGAGGGAGGAGAGGAAGGGGAAGGGAGGTAGGAGGGGGAGAGGAAGGGGAAGGAGGTAGGAGGGGGAGGAGAGGAAGGGGGAAGGAGGTACGGGGGGAGAGGAAGGGAAGGAGGAGTAAGAGGGAGGAGAGGAAGGGGGAGGAGGGAGGTGGGAGGGGGGAGGAGAGGAAGGGGAAGGAGGTGGGAGGGGGGAGGAGAGGAAGGGGAAGGAGGTGGGAGGGGGAGGAAGGGGAAGGAGGTAGGAGGGGGGAGGAGAGGAAGGGGAAGGAGGTAGGAGGGGGGAGGAGAGGAAGGGGGAAGGGGGAGTGGGGAGGGGAGGAGAGGAAGGGGAAGGAGGTAGGAGAGGGGGAGGAGAGGAAGGGGAAAGGAGGTAGGAGGGGGAGGAGAGGAAGGGGGAGGAGAGGGAGGAGGGGGAGGAGGGGGAGGAGGAGAGGAAGGGGAGGGAGGAGGTAGGAGGGTGGAGGAGAGGAAGAGGGGAAGGAGGTAGGAGGTAGGAGGGGGGAGGAGAGGAAGGGGAAGGAGGTAGGAGGGGGGAGGAGAGGAAGGGGAAGGAGGTAGGAGGGGGGAGGAGAGGAAGGGGAAGGAGGTGGGAGGGGGGAGGAGAGGAAGGGGAAGGAGGTGGGAGGGGGAGGAGGAAGGGGGAAGGAGGTAGGAGGGGGGAGGAGAGGAAGGGGAAGGAGGTAGGAGGGGGGAGGAGAGGAAGGGGAAGGAGGTAGGAGGGGGAGGAGAGGAAGGGGAAGGAGGTAGGAGGGGGAGGAGAGGAAGGGGAAGGAGGTAGGAGGGGGAGGAGAGGAAGGGGGAAGGAGGTAAGAGGGGGAAAAGAGGTAGGAGGGGAGGAGGAGAGGAGGGAGGAGAAGAAGAGAGGGGGGAAGGAGGGTAGGAGGGGGAGGAGAGGAAGGGAAGGAGAGGTGGGTGGGGGGGAGGAGAGGAAGGGGAAGGAGGTAGGAGGGGGAGGAGAGGAAGGGGAAGGAGGTAGGAGGGGGAGGAGAGGAAGGGGAAGGAGGTAGGAGGGGGAGGAGAGGAAGGGGAAGGAGGTGGGAGGGGGGAGGAGAGGAAGGGAGGGAGGTAGGAGGGGGGAGGAGAGGAAGGGGAGGGGAAGGAGGTAGGAGGGGGAGGAGAGGAGGAAGGGGGAAGGAGGTAGGAGGGGGAGGAGAGGAAGGGGAAGGAGGTAGGAGGGGGGAGGAGAGAGGGAGAGGAAGGGGAAGGAGGGTGCAGGAGGGGGAGGAGAGGGAGAGGAAGGGGAAGGAGGTAGGAGGGGGGAGGGGAGAGGGAGAGGAAGGGGAAGGAGGTAGGAGGGGGAGGAGAGGAGAGGAAGGGGGAAGGAGGTAGGAGGAGGGAGGAGGAAGGGGGAAGGAGGTAGGAGGGGGAGGAGAGGGAGAGGAAGGGGGAAGGAGGTAGGAGGGGGGGGAGGAGAGGAAGGGGGAAGGAGGAGTAGGAGGGGGAGGAGAGGAAGGGAAGGAGGTAGGAGGGGGAGGAGAGGGAGAGGAAGGGGAAGGAGGTAGGAGGGGGAGGAGAGGAAGGGGAAGGAGGTAGGAGGGGGAGGAGAGGAAGGGGAAGGAGGTAGGAGGGGGAGGAGAGGAAGGGGAAGGAGGTAGGAGGGGGGAGGAGAGGGAGAGGAAGGGAAGGAGGTAGGAGGGGAGGAGAGGAAGGGGGAAGAGGTAGGAGGGGGAGGAGAGGAAGGGGGAAGGAGGTGGGAGGGGGAGGAGAGGAAGGGAAGGAGGTAGGAGGGGGAGGAGAGAGGGAGAGGAAGGGGGGAAGGAGGTAGGAGGGGGGAGGAGAGGAGGGGGAAGGAGGTAGGAGGGGGGAGGAGAGGAGGGGGAAAGGAGGTGGAGGGAGGAGAGGGAGAGGAAGAAGGAGGGTAGGAGGGGGAGGAGAGGGAAGGGGGAAGGAGGTAGGAGGGGGAGGAGAGGAAGGGGAAGGAGGTAGGAGGGGGAGGAGAGGAAGGGGAAGGAGGTAGAGAGGGAGGAGAGGAAGGGGAAGGAGGTGGGAGGGGGGAGGAGAGGAAGGGGAAGAGAGGGAGAATTAGGAGGGGGGAGGAGAGGAAGGGGAAGGAGGTAGGAGGGGGGAGGAGAGGAAGGGGAAGGAGGTAGGAGGGGGGAGGAGAGGAAGGGGAAGGAGGTAGGAGGGGGGAGGAGAGGAAGGGGAAGGAGGTAGGAGGGGGAGGAGAGGGAGGGGGAGGAGGTACGGAGGGAGGAGAGGAAGGGGAAGAGGGAGTAGGAGGGGAGGAGAGGAAGGGGAAGGAGGTAGGAGGGATGAGAGGAAGGGGAAGGAGGTAGGAGGGGGAGGAGAGGAAGGGGGAAGGAGGAGGTAGGAGGGGGAGGAGAGGGAAAGGAAAGAGGTAGAGGAGGGGGAGGAGAGGAAGGGGAAGGAGGTAGGAGGGGGAGGAGAGGAAGGGGAAGGAGGTAGGGAGGGAGAGGAAGGGGAAGGAGGTAGGAGGGGGAGGAGAGAGGAAGGGGGAGGTAGGAGGGGGAGGAAGGGAAGGGGAAGGAGGTAGGAGGGAGGAGAGGGAGGGAAGGAGGTAGGAGGGGGAGGGAGAGGAAGGGGGGAAGGAGGTAGGAGGGGAGGAGAGGAAGGGGGGAAGGAGGTAGGAGGGAGGAGGTCGGAGGGGGAGGAGAGGAAGGGGGAAGAAGGAGGTAGGAGGGAGGAGAGGAAGGGGAGGGGAAGGAGGAGGTAGGAGGGGGGAGGAGAGGAAGGGGAAGGAGGTAGGAGGGGGGAGGAGGTCGGAGGGGGAGGAAGGGAAGGGGGAAGAGGAGGTAGGAGAGGGAGGAGAGGAAGGGGAAGGAGGAGGTAGGAGAGGGAGGGAGAGGAAGGGGAAGGAGGTAGGAGGGGGGAGGTGGGGAAGAGGAAGGAAGGCGGAAGGGGAATAAGAAGGAGCGAGGAAGGGGTAGGGGTGTGAGGGAGAGGGAAGGAGGAAGAGAGGAGGAGAAGTGGAGAGATGAGAGGGATGAGAGTAAGGAAAGTGCAGAAGA
>BOPN01007264.1:30298-32798 GCA_017312705.2 Penaeus japonicus | reverse complement strand
AGCTACGGCGGCCTGTGTAGGTGGGCAACCGGTTAATGCTGAACGGAGGTGGGTAAAATGGTGGGTTTTCCTATGCTATTGGTTGGATTGTGAAAATGAGGTGGGAAAAGGGGAGGGGCAGATGGTGGGTTGGAATGTGTCACTGGGAGTTGTTGCGGTGGGCTCTGGTTCACTGAAGAGAGCTGAGGTGGGTTATAGAGAGCTGAGGTGGGTTATAGAGAGCTGAGGTGGGTTATAGAGGGCTGAGGTGGGTTATAGAGAGCTGAGGTGGGTTATAGAGAGCTGAGGTGGGTTATAGAGAGCTGAGGTGGGTTATAGAGAGCTGAGGTGGGTTTTAGAGAGCTGAGGTGGGTTATAGAGAGCTGAGGTGGGTTTTAGAGAGCTGAGGTGGGTTATAGAGAGCTGAGGCGGGTTATAGAAAGTTGAGGTGGGTTATAGAGAGCTGAGGTGGGTTATAAAGAGCTGAGGTGGGTTATAGAGAGCTGAGGTGGGTTATAAAGAGCTGAGGCGGGTTTTCAAGGTAACGTATTACTGAATGGGTGGGTTACACTGAGTTGAAGTGGGTTAGGGTGGGTTAGGGTGGGTTACGAGTACAGTGAACTGCAAAGAGTTGGTTACAAAGGTGGGTCAGGAAGTCTTAAAAGGGCAAAGAGAGGGTTTGAATCTGATTAGCATTTCATAGTTGAAAGTTTTGAAAGTGGGTTGGTGGGCAAGGAGTGGGCTTCAATACGGGTGAGAGAGAGAGAGAGAGGTGTAGATATAGACATGACTGATGTGGTGGCCGAAAAGAATATAATATTATATAATAATAAAAAATATATAATAAAATATATAATAAAATATATAATAAAATATATATAATAAAATATAATAAAATATATAATAAAATCATATATGTATAATAAAATATATACGATATATAATAAAATCATAATCATAACAAATCATACCATACCATCAAAGGAATTTCAAATAAAAATCCAAATATAAACCGTGTCCTTAAATCAAGCAACAATCAATATATTTCCATGCGATAAATGAAGACTAATAATAAAAAAATAATAATGATGATAATGATGGAAGTCTTTATAGTAACAATAACAATAGTAATGATGTATATGATAATGATGATCTGGTAATGATAATAATAACATAGATAATGATGAAAGTGATAATGATAATGATAATAGTGATAATGATAATGAAATAGTGATAATGATAATGATAATGATAATGATAATGATAATAATGATAATAATAACATAGATAATGATAATGATAATAATGACAATGATAATAACAATAACAACAACAGCAACAACAACAACAACACACACATACGCGATAAAAAAATAAAATAAAAATAAAAATAAGATCCCCAGCATTTCCACTTGAGACCGAGAGACCGAGAGACCATGAACTTCAAAGGACTGAAGACCGAACTGGTCTTTCACGATAATGGAGATAGAGAGATAATGGAGGAGATAATAATGGAGAATGGAGATATAGAGAGAGATAATGGAGAGAGAGAGAGACAAAATAATGGAAAGAGAGAGAGAGAGACAGAAAAAAATGTCATTTGGAATTAACAAGGAAGAGATTTTTCATTATGATTATTACGAATGAGAATGATGCTTTTAATGATGGTAGTTACTGATTGGAAAGACATTGGAGGTTTGCAATTATTTGATATGATCAATTAATTATATAATCAGTGATAACATTTTTTTCTATAATTGGTATGATTAATTATGATATAATTGATTATAATATGATACTATAATTATATAATTAATTATTTGATTAATATGATATAATTAATGTATTTATTTAATATAATTGATATGTATTATTGGAGTAATGAATGCAAAAATGGGGAATGAATGAATGTCCTGAATATTCAGTAGGACAGACAAGGTAAGATAACGAGAGAGAGAAAGAGAGAAAGAGAGAGAGAGAGCGAGAGGGTAGAGAAAGTGAGGGTGAGAACGTAGAGAAAGAGAGAGAGAGAGAGAGAGAGAGAGAGAGAGAGAGAGAGAGAGAGAGAGAGAGAGAGAGAGAGAGAGAGAAGAGAGAGAGAGAGAGAGAAGAGAGAGAGAGAGAGAGAGAGAGAGAGAGAGAGAGAGAGAGAGAGAGAGAGAGAGAGAGAGAGAGAGAGAGAGAGAGAGAGAGAGAGAGAGAGAGAGAGAGAGAGAGAGAGAGAGAGAGAGAGAGAGAGAGAGAGAGAGAGAGAGAGAGAAAGAGAGAGAGAAGGAAAAAATAAATATAGATACAGAGAGAGGCACAAAGACAGGTCTATCCACACTGAAACACAGACAGACAGACAGACAGACAAACAGAGAGAGAGAGAAGGTAGAGAGAGAGAAAGTAGAGAGAGAGATAAAGGGAGAGAGAGAAGATAGAGAAAGAGAGGGAGAGAGAGAGAGAGAGAAAGAGAGAGAGAGAGACAGAGAGAAAGAGAGAAAGAGAGAGAGAAAGAAAAAATAAATATAGATACAGA
>BOPN01007263.1:30000-62191 GCA_017312705.2 Penaeus japonicus | reverse complement strand
AGAGATTGAGATGCATAAGGACCAATTTCCGAAGTCTTTACTCAGAGAGGGAGAGAGAATGGAAAAGGAAGAGAAAGCGCGATATTGGTTGCGAGAAAGAGGGGGAGGGAGGGAGATTTACAAGAAATGAGATAAGGAGAGAGAGAGAAAAAAAGGGTGGTGGGAGAGGGGGAAACGTATTCTAGTCCCTAAGCGCGCCGTGTACATGACATGAACATGCCGCGATTTTTATTCTAGAAGCGCGGGTTCGTGGCAAAAGCGTGGCATAGTCGTGGCAAAAGCATGGAAAGTATTGGAACAATCGTGGAAACTCCGTGACAAAGGGGTAGGCGTGTCACGATAGTTACACGGGTGAAAAAAATTATATTTTTACTGTACTTTTTCTTACCAATACTTCATATGAGCATACTACTTTTGGAAAGTAATATCTATATTGGATATATTAGCCATCATTGTCCTAGACTTGGATTACATACCCTTTTAGGAAAACATGGATTCTCTGCTGATTTTGAGTTTGTTTACATTTTGGCGGATTTTTCGAAGGAGAGTGAAGTTAAACGAATGGTAAAAGTAGTCAGGAACGTAAAGCTAAAGTATATAATTATTGAAATATGTATACATTAAATTTATATGAATGATATATCAAAGATCCGCATATATGTACAGTATATACAGAGACAAAATAAGGAAGATCTACTCATAAACACACGATCCCTCTCATCCCGTTTGTTTTGATCGAGCGTAGAGTGAATTACCAACGGCGAGTTCGTGAAATGGTTGTCAATGCTTTAACTAGGAACAAGTACAATGACTGATTCATACCAAAATTGTACTATCTTTTGTTAGTGCTACGTATGATTTTAATTTCTCTTATGAATTTGTTGTTTGGACAGTGCCATTCATCCGAAACATGTTAACTTTGGAACGGTTGGTAAACCTGAAGCAGTTGACGCAAACGTGCCGCGCTTTTGCGTCCTAGATTACCGCATTCGTGACATGAACACGACATGGACACAACATGAACATGACATGTCCACGACACGCAGAAAACGTCCTAGAATACGGCTCTAAATCACTTAATAGGCAAGGAAATTAAGTATCGAGAAGTGTGTGTTATAAGTAAACAAACAGATTGACAAATAATACTACTGTAAAAAAAGAAAAAAAGAAAAAAAAATAGTTTTCTCATAAATATTGTTGATATTATTAATATAATTTAGTTTCAATCACTACCTTTTCTGTTCTATTGTTATTATATATCATTAGGTGTAGGATTGCCATGATTATTATTATCATTGTTAATAGCATTCGGATTATTATCACTGTCATTATCATCTGGTATTGTTATTAATATCATCACATCACTATCATAATCATCATCAATATTACGCAATAACTGCCATTGCAACAAAAATAATAGCAACAAAAGCGATGTAATAGCAATCTATCGAGGTATTAAAAAAAAAAAAAAAAAAAATTAAGACCTCTTTTTATATGTCGCTGAGACGTTGAAGTGTAACATGGCATCAATAATAATTTCCAAGTTTTTATCATAAACATTGTTATTACTTGTTTTTTTAATACTAATTAATATCATTAATATTTATTATTAATATTCTGGTTGGTCCGATTGTGTGGTAGTTTTCCACTCATTTATGATCATTTTCATTATTATTATAATCATAATTATTATTAATACAGTTGTAATTATTATCATTATTACTATCATTGATATCATTATCATTACAGATATAATGAACAAAATCCAGAACAAAATCATCCTTCCTAATATCTTCAATTTCTCATTATTATCTTCATTAATATTATCATTATTATTAGTATCATTATTGCTAGCTTTCTCATTATCGTTATCATTTCTGTTATGATCTTTATAACATGTTTGTCTGACCACAATCATTTTTATTAACATTTATTAACTTGCATTTGGCTTCTTACTTTTGTCATTATCAAATATTCAGAATAGCGCAGCGTTATTAATCCCCCCCCCCCCCCCCCCACACCTGCAATGATAAGCAATTGTAATGGCATAATTATCCTTTTATCTTGGTATTTGTATCCTTATTTAAAGGAGAAAATTAACTTTTTAGTTCCTCAATCATTTATAATATAGATAAGTATGTAATTTACAATGGCGTAAATGATATAACAAAAATTCTTTTTAAAAATATATGTTTATCCAGGTTGAAATTAATATATGAATAAATCCGTTCTGTATCTACCCTAAGTATAAGACCAACATTGTTTCAGTATTAATATCATTATGAGCATTATTATCCTAATCCTTGTTGTTCCTACATTTTAATAGTATTATAATTTTCCTATGATCAGTAGTATTTTCATTATCATTATTGCTGTTAGCATTTCGATTACTGATAATATCTATACTGCTTTTATAATAATATATAAATACTGTTTTATAGTTGCAATTTTTTGCTATTGTCATTATTAAGCTTGTCTTTCTTAGTATCACTATCATTATTATCATAATATTGTTGTCATTATCATTATTTTTTTATTATTACGTATTAGTATTTCTAAATTTAATGATCATCACCACCACCACCATCATCATATCATCATCGTTGTTATTGTCATTATAGCTACAACATAACAGTAATAGACATGGCATAATGATCATATTCGTCTTCCAATTTTACGTACGTCATTCATTTAAGTCTTCTGGTTCTAAGTTCTCAGTCAGTTTTAATATATAGTTTTCTTAGTGTTTAAGAATCACTACGGTTATTTGGATTCAAATTTTTCATTGTATTAAGAGGCAAACAAGACCATTAAACATTAATTAAAGAATAAACCATTCAATGAAACTCACAATTATTGAAGTCATATGTCTAAATCACTTAATAGGCAAGGAAATTAAACAGATGGACGAAGAATAGACTCCTGTAAAAAGACGAGCGAGACGAACACCGATGATTAAATAAATACAAAATCAACCCTGGAAACACTATTAATGTTATTAGGACTAATATCAATATCATTATGATAATTATTTGTATTATTATTTCGGATTGCCATGATTATTATTATAATTTTTAATAGCATTCGGATTGTTATCACTGTCATTATCATCTGTTATTGTTATTAATATCATCATCGTCACCATCACTATCATAATCATCATCAATATTACGCAATAACTGCCATTGCAATGAAAATAATAGCAACAAAAGCGATGTAATAGCAATCTATCGAGGTATAAAAATAATGATAAATTAGTCCTCTTTTTGTTTAATTAATATGTCGCTGAGACATTGTAGTGTAACATTGCATCAATCAATTCCAAGTTTTTATCATAAACATTATTGTTATTACTTGAACATTCATTAATATTAATTATTATCATTATTAATATTCGTTAGTATTAATATTACCATTATTTATCAGATTTTGTTATTGTAATTATTACTATCATCTTTACTGTCATTGATGGTCTTATCATCATTATATATTAATATCAATATTATTACTAGTAACATCATTATTGCCATTAGTATTAAAAAGAAATAAATGATTATCATAAGATAAATTATCTTTTTCGTATTATAAATGTTATTATAAAAAAAAAAAAAAATGGAAGATGAAGAGATGAGGAGAGGAATACTCTTCTGTTTCGATTAAAAATTATATTATGATTTACAAATAGACTTAGTATAAAAAGTTTAACTATGATTAATTCATTAAATGCATAGTTTATTGACTTTGATTGTATATTGATAAACTAATTTAATATGAAAAGGATATTTAATACTAAAATTAACCGAAAAACTAATAGTTGTTTAACAGAAGCAAATTTAATACATTTAATGTCCTTGTTAACGAAAATGCATGAATGATTGTTATTTAAATCATTAAGATGATTAGATGAATGAAGAAATCTAAACAACAATGAACTAATTAAGAAAGGAAATCAAATTAAAAGGAAAGGAAACCGTGGCACAATTATGATAAAGAAAGAGTTGGCGATATATAAGGAGCGATTTTCTCCTTCTTTCCTTAGATCTCGGTGGCACAGTCGGCAAAGCATCTAAGTCTCTTTTCAGGTTGGTTCCAGCGTCGGAGGTTCCCGGGTTCGAGACCAGTGAAGTCTTTCCTCGGGAAAAGTTAACAGGTGCCCTTGGCACTTGCTCGTGTTTGGCGGTTGACGAGCGTTCTCTTGGGAGATAACGTCCCCCTCTCGAGGTCAAAGGTCACTCCGGTCGGCAGTCACGCAGGGAAGGCAGCACAGGCCTCTGGATTATAAGTTGGTTCAGATCTGCATGAGGTTCTGGTTGGTCCGATTGGGCGGTTGTTTTGCATCCTTAGCATCTTTATTATCATTTATCATCAATTTGGAGCAGAATCACTTAAGTTATTCTACTTGTATTTATTTAATTTTCATGCAATAACAAACCTAGGTTAAAACTACTTTGGTAAGAAACTGTAAGTAAAACCAAATGTTATCAAAAAATGAATTGTTTTGCAAGCATAATATATATATCAGTATAAAAAACACTGAATAAAAGATAATAAATATATAAAGAAAACTCATTGGGCATTTTAAGAAGTATATGAATATAACATCAATATAAATGTTAGATAAAAAATTGTCAAAAGCAATAGTTGAACTAACGAAAAAAAATGACCGTATTAATACATACTTCATTACTGACGACTCTCAAAATCTTCTGTATTATTTTAGTTTGAAGAGGAAGCAGATATCTATATTATTATTGCTATCGTCGTTGTTAATGGATACAATACAATGATAAACTAGACATGCGGTTTATGCCCCTATGGTATCTGCCATGAAAACAAGATCAGCTGCTGTTACCGAGCGACCCCGCATAGCCACCCGCACCACATGGCCCCACATTCAGCCCCTAACATGTGTTTCCGCATCACCCACAGGACTTCCTTGTGTCCCGCGCTCACCAAACGCCGATAGGATGTCAACGACCACATAGCTAGAGCCAAAGGAAACCACAACCACTACAGGAGAGGCGTTATTCTAATCATTGTTCTTACTTATTAAAAGTATTATTATCATTATCATTTGATCAGTATATTTTCATTATCATTATTGCTGTTAGCATTTCGATTACTGATAATATTATATTTATCATTATTGTGGTTTGCGAATAGTTAATATGTTAATACTGTTATGAGTTTATATTCTAATAATTATATTGTATTGGCAGGTTTTGACCACTGTCAATAAAGCAGGGGGAGAATTGAATAGTGAAGATAAGTTCTTTTTATTCATAATAAAAAGATGACATTTTTGTGGGTAAGGATGTGATTGTGTGTATGTCTGTGTGAGTGTGTGTGTGTGTATGTGTGTGTGTAAGTAGTCTTTTGTGGCACAATTTATCCAATTCTAATAAAATCGTCTATCATCGTTAATAACAATATACATATCTGTTGCAACAACATTAATGAGTAATTCAACAGATATTTAAATTTTTAACATTCCATAGTTATAAGTGTTCACATATGAATACACCTGCCGGCTCTCTGCTTAGAAAAGTTATATCCGTGAAAAAAGAAATACAAACGATGAAAATTGTCATTTCCAACACTAAAATAATCCTAATAACCAACACTCGTTTAGCAAAAGAATATAATTACGCTTGATATCCTTATTAGCGAGAATGCAAATAACCTGAACGATTAAACTTGCAAACCTTAGGGTGATTGAAGGAAGAATCTTGTTTACAACATAGCAATAGAAAGGCAACAACAAGCCTGTTGATTGCAAAGCTAGCGAAGTCGCCAAGTGGTTCAGGTTGGCGGATTCGGTACTTGTTTTGTACATTTTTATATATATATATATATATATATATATATATATATATATATATATATATATATATATATATATATATATATATATATATATATATATATATATATATATATATATATATATATATATATATATGATCAGTAGTATTTTCATTATCATTATTGCTGTTAGCATTTCGATTACTGATAATATCTATACCGCTTTTATCGTTGCAATTTTTGCTATTGTCATTATTAAGCTTGTCGTTATTAGTATCACTATCATTATTATCATATTGTCATTATCATTGTGTTTTTATCATTACATATTAGTATTTCTTAATTTAATTATCATCATCACCACCACCATCATCATATCATCATCATCGTTGTTATTGTCATTATAACTACAACATAACAGCAACAGCGATGGCATAATGATCATATTCGTCATTAATTCAAGTCTTTTGATTCTAAGTTCTCAGTCAGTTTCTATATATAATTTTCTTAGTTCTGAAGAGTAGGTATTTTTTGGCTACGTGCAATATTTTTCATTGTATGAAGAGGCAAACAAGACCAGTAATTAATTAAAATGAGAAAATATTCAGTGTAACTCACTATTATTGAAGTCATAAGTCTAAATCACTTAATAGACAAAGAAATTAAATAGCGAAAAGTGTGTGTTATAAGTAAACAAACAGATGGACGAAAAAAAAAAAAAAAATAGACGAAAAACACCGATGATTGAATATATACAATCAACCCTCAAACACTATTGTATGTATATATATATATATATATATATATATATATATATATATATATATATATATGCATATATACATATAAATATATATATATATATATATATATATATATATATATATATATATATATATATATGTGTGTGTCTCCCCTCTTAACGTAAAAAAAAAAATCTTTAATTTGAAATCTCATTCATCTACTATACATAATAATAGAGCTTTGGCTTTAAATTATATTTTTAGAAGAAAAAATAATTCTATATTATTTAAACAAAAGTATAAAAAAAAAATTAAAAAAAAAAAAAAAAAAAAAAAAAAAAAACAGAGAAGTAGGTAAATATTCAATAAAAAAAAACGATAGATATTTATCGTAAATATGGACAGAATGGAATAAATGAAGAGACAAGTGTGAATGAATGAATGAATGAATTGACAGATATTTATAATGGATTTATGATATTATACATAGTTAACCCTTCAAACATTATTTCATTATCATGAGAATATCATCTTGAACATTATTATAAATATTGTTGTTATTACTTTCGACAAACATTATTGCTATTACTATCATTAACAAAAATACTAATTCATTATTACGTGTATTATAATTATTATTGCTGTTAGCAATTCCTTTATCAATATTAACATTAATATTGTTTGTAATTATAATTTAATGGCTATTATCATATTAAGATTATCATTATTAGTAGTATCACTAGTATATTTATCTTAAATTCAAATATTCTTGCTATTGTTGTTATAATTCTTCCTATTACTATCAATATTCGTATTAACCTCATTATTATTGTTAGTATTTCCATTGTTATTTCTGTCAACATTTTTTGGTAGTTAATTCATAACTAATGTTATTATTCATAACATTGTTGTCATAATTATGAACAATATCATTATCATTATCAATGTTAATAATAACATCATCATTTGCTTCATCATTGCTATTATCACCGTTATCATTATCATTATTATCATCTTTATTATCATTATCACTATTATATACCTATACCATCATCACTATAATGTTATTATCATTAGATTATTATTTCTATTATGATTATATAAACACGATCAATATCATCTTAATTATTGTTGAAATCATTTCCATCATTACCAGTATTATCCACATTTTTCATTACATTATTATCATTTACTATCCTTATTATTATAATCATCATTATGATTAATATTATCATTATTACCATTATCATTATTATTTTCGTTATTATAATTATTATTATCATTATCATTGATATTATCATTATACAGATAAGTATACTGAAAAAATATATATAAATCCATATAAAATAAATCTTCCGCACCGTTGTTGTTATTAATAATAAATTATCATTATCATCATAATCATTATCACTATCGTTATCATTATTACTGTAGTTATCATTATCATTATCACTATTACTATAATGATGTCATTGTCATTTCAGATAGAACATTATTCACTTCATTGTTAATATTATCATTATCCTCAGTATTGTTAATAATATTATTATTATTTATATCATTATCGGCTTTGTATCAATATTATCATACTTACTCAATATCATTATAATGATTATCTCTATCAACATCATCACCACTATCACCATTATCAATTGCATTTAGATTATTACTATTGCCATTATCCTTATCAACATTGCCTTTATGGCAAATTATCAGAATGGCACCGCGTTACCCCCCCCCCCTCCCCCTCCCCTCATAACCCCACAATCAGAATAGTAGAAATAGTAGGATAGTATGAATATAGTGTAGATAGTATATTATGAATCAAAGTAAGATAGTTAGAGAAGGCATTAAGATGGTCAGGATTTTTAACCTTTATCTTTGCATAGATAAGCACTAGAAATGACATAAGTATTGTTTTTTCTTTGTATTTGTATTTTTTTTTCTTACTCCTTACTTTCTTCTTATTCATATTTCTATTCCTTTTTTATCATAATACTTTATTATTATTATTATTATTGTGACTAGTATCATCATCATTATCATTGTTATTGACAATTAGATAATTATTCATTTCATTTCAATCTTTGTTGCTGTTATTCCTGATATAATTTCTATTATTGTTGTTAGTATGATCATCATCATCATAGTTATCATCGTAATTTTTACTACAAGAATAACCTCAGCAATAGCGTTGTCATAATGATCACATCTTTGTACTTGTCTGCCATTTTACATAAATAAGATTTGAGTTTAAATCCTCAGTCTTTGATAATAAATATTCATGTGGCTGATGGATATTATAAAATAACTTGTATTCATAATTTTGAAATTGGATAAGAAAAGTGATAAGTACCCTTTGAATTTCTTCAAAATAAATAGACAGAATGAATAAAAAGGCAAGTTTGGGGTAAAAAAAAATGAAGAACTAAAAAGCTTATAGAAATATATATAAAAGCATGCAATATCAACCCTTCAACTATCATTATTGAAACATTATCAGCATTATTATCATGAACATTATTATTCCTTGAAAAATTTGGTCATTATGATTATTTGTTCGTATTAGCATTACCATTATTTACCAGATTTTGTTATTGTAATTATTGCTATCATCATTACTGTCATTCTTGTTCTTATCATCTACTATATATTAATATCAATATTATTATTAACATCTTTATTGTCATTAGTAATAGAACCAAATCAAAGGTTACCATAAGATAGATATAGTTTTTCGCATAATACATGTTTTGTTTTTGTTTTTCTTTTAATAAAAACACGGAAAAGGAAAAGATGAAGAGAAACTCTTTTTATCTTAATCAAAAGTTTTATGAAAGTAGACTTAGTACATAAACTATATTAATTATTCTAGCTTGTGGAGAGAGCAGGTATCTAGAGTTGTTATAACCATCAACATAAACTGCATTTCCTGCCATCTTGTGTCTCTCTGTTAATTGGTCACTTTTAGTAACTTATGTAGAAGAGAGAGAGAATTAAAGAGCGAAGACAAGTTTTGGAATCATTTTTTACTCATAAAAAGATAGCTTGAATTATGATTGATTTATTAAATACATAGTTTGTTGACGTTAATTATATATTGATTAATTCATTTCAGATGATGAACAGGATATTTTTCAATACTAAAATTAACCTAATAACTCGTATTTCTTTAATATAAACAGATTAGTTACATTTAATATCCTTATCAACGAGAATAATTCTACTTAAAATCATGAAGATGATTAAATGAATAAAGAAATTTGAACAACGACATACCCATTAGAAAAATCAAATTAAAAGGAAAGGAAAACGTGGCACAATTATGATATTGAAAGACTTTGAACGTTTCCCCCCATTACTCCACCTGCACAGATCAGCAATACCGATGGCATGGATAGCCTTTTATCTTGGTGTTTGTATCCTTATTTTATGATGATGTGATATTTAATTCCTCAGTCATTTTTATCTATAAAATTATATAATTAACAAGTACTTCATTTTAGGTAGCTAGCTGTTATCTTAGTTCTCCCGCTTTTCTTCTTTCGAGAATCAAGTTTTTCATCTTTTCGCTTACTCTACTGCACTGTAGACGTAAATAATTATCATGATATAACGGAAAGTCATTTAAAAGTATATTTATCGAGGTCGAAATTAGTTAATATATGAATAAAACTATTCAGTATTTACCCTAAGTATAAGACCAACATTGTTTTGGTATTAAGATATAATTATTATCCTAATCCTTGTTCTTACTTTTTAAAAGTATTATCATTTTCCTATGATCAGTAGTATTTTCATTATCATTATTGCTGTTAGCATTTCGATTACTGATAATATCTATACCACTTTTATAGTTGCAATATTTGCTGTTGTCATTATTAAACTTGTCGTTATTAGTATCACATTATTATCATTATCATATTGTCATTATCATTGTGTTTTTATCATTACATATTAGTATTTCTTAATGTAATTATCATCATCATATCACCATCATCGTTGTTATTGTCATTATAACTGCAACATAACAGCAACAGCGATGGCATAATGATCATATTCGTCTTCCAATTTTACGTCTGTCATTCATTTAAGTCTTTTGGTTCTAAGTTCTCAGTCAGTTTTTATATATATTATTTTCTTAGTTCTGAAGAGTAAGTTATTTTGATCATTGCAATATTTTTCACTGTATGAAGAGGCAAACAAGACCATTAATCATTACTAAAAGAATAAATCATTTAGTGTAACTCACTAACAATGAAAGCATATGTCTAAATCACTTAATAGGCAAGGAAATTAAATAGCGAAAAGTGTTATAAGTAAACAAACAGATGGACAAAGAATAACTCCTGTAAAAAAAAAATGATTAAATATATACAAAATTACCCCTCAGAACTATTAGTTGTATATTAGGGCTAAATGTTGTAGATTTATCATTATGATAATAACTATTAGTATTGTTATAAATATTGTTGCTATTATTAATATAATTTTGTTTTCATCACTATCATAATCATCATAAGTATTACGCCATAACTGTCATTGCAATGAAAATAATACCAATAAAAGCAATATAAATGCAATCTATCGAGGTATAAAAAAGAAAGATAAATTTAAGTGTAAATTTTGCATTAATAATAATTGCCAAGTTTAAATCGAAACATTTTCTTTGAAAAAAATATATAGAGATATCAGCAATATGCAATCCAGATACTCCTTATAATTAGAGTGAAGAAAGGTACTTCAAAACCAAGAAATGAGTTATTCCAATAAGTGGATAAGTAGATTGAATAACGGTAAGAATGTGCCGTTTAAGTTTATAGGTAGACGACCAGAAAAAGTAGATAGATAGATAGATACGTTTAAATGAATGAATGTGTGAATTCACAGACAGGTATATAGATGGATAGATAACACATAATCATATGAACACGACACACTTTATCCTTATCAATAATAGAAGTATTATCACTATTATTAGTATTTTTATGATCATCATTGTTATTCTTATTACCATTATCATCATCATAATTTTTATTGCTCTCATTATCATTTTTACTGCTATTATTACCATTTCATTACTATCATTATCATTTGATATCATTATCCTCATTATCATTATCATTGGATGAATAAATAGACAAGAACATATACAAAAAAAAAAAAAAAAAATGATAATAAAAATAATAATAAAATTAAAAATAGAAAATAAACATATGAAGTCAACCCTCGAAACAATATATCAGAATTATTAAGCTATAATTATCAGCATTATCACTGTTGTTCTGGATTCGTAACTGTCATATTTATTTGTATGATCTTTATTGTTCTTTTTATCATTATTATTAAGTATTGGTATTATCATCATTAATATAATTTTTCTTATATACTAGTTTTATTATCATATTATCATTATCATTTTTATTACTGTTATATCATTACAGAGATCATCATCATTATAATTAGCATTAGCATCATTGTTGTTTCCGGTATCATCATTATTATCATAATTGTTGTTATCATCATCATCATCATCGTTGCTATTGTCTTTATTACTACAACTGTAACAACAATTATATCGAAGGCCTCATAACTCCTATCTTGGTATGTGTCGTCCCGCACTTATGTAAAAAAAAAAAAATAATAATAATAATAATTTAAAACCTCGGTCAATTATTATATATGATCATTGAGCTTGGGCTTTAATTAAGTTACATTTGTAGAAAAAAAATCTATATTTAAACAAAAGTATATAAGATTATATATATATATATATAAACATACCAAAGACTGAAGTAAGCAGGTAAATATTCAATAAATACCGATAGATATTTATAGTAAATATGAACAGAATGAAATAAATGAAGAGACAATTGTGAATGAATGAATTGACAGTTATTTATAATGGATTTATTATATCATACATAGTTAACCCTCCAAACACTATTTCATTATCATGAGAATATCAATATGAACATTATTATAATCATTGTTGTTATTACATTTGACAAATATTGTTACTCTTACTATCATTATTAACAATACTTTTTCATTATTACGTGTATCATGATTATCATTATTGCTGTTAGCACTTCCTTTATCAATATTATCATTAACAGTGTTTGCAATTGTTATTGTGGCTATTATCACATTAAGATTATCATTATTAGTAGTATCACTCATATATTTATATTTAATTCAAATATTCTTTCTATTGTTGTTATAATTCTTCCTATTACTATCAATATTCGTATTAAACTCATTATTGTTATTAGTATTTCCATAGTTATTTCTGTCAACATTTTTTAGTAATTGTTATGACTAATGTTATTCATATCATTGTTGTCATCATTATCAACAATATCATTATCATTATCAATGTTAATGATATCATCATCATCATCATGTTCATCCTCATTGCTATTGTCACTCTTATCCATTCTTCATCATTATTATCTTGATTATCATTATCACTATTATATACCTATATCATCATCACTGTATTATTATCATTATTAAATTATTATTTCTATTATGATTACCATAAACACGATCAATATCATCTTAATTATTGATGAAATCATTCCCATCATTACCAGTATTATTCACATTATCATTGTTATAATCATTTACTACCCTTATTATTATAATCATCATTATGATTAGCATAATTATCATTATTACCATTATCATTATTATTATCTTTATCATTATTATTATTATCATTATCATTGTTATTATCATTATACAGACAAGAATACTGAAAAAAATATATAAAAATCCATATGAAATAAATCTTCCGTACTGTTGCTATTCATAATAAATTATCATTATCACTATTTTTATCACCATTGTGATTATCATTATGATCATAATCATTATCACTATCGTTATCATTATTACTGTAGTTATCATTATCATTATCACTATTACTATAATGATGTCATTGTCATTTCAGATAGAACATTATTCACGTCATTGTTATTATTATCATTATCATCAGTATTATTAACATTACTATTATTAATAATCTCACTATCGCTATTGTATCAATATTTCTATAATTACTAAATATTATTATAATGATTATCTCTATCAACATCATCACCATTATCACCATTATCATTTGCATTTAGATTATTACTATTGCCATTATCCTTATCCACATTGCCATTATGGCAAATTATCAGAATGGCACCGCGTTACCCTCCCCCCCTCCCCCTCCCCTCATAATCCCACAATCAGAATAGTAGAAATAGTAGGATAGTATGAATGTTGAATAGATAGAATACTACAGATAGACCGGATAGTTGAAGGAGGCATTAAGAAGGTCAGGATTTTTAACCTTTATCTTTGCATAGATAAGCACTAAGGATGACATAAGTATCGTTTTTTCTTTGTTTTTGTATGCTTTTTCTTACTCCTTACTCCTTTCTTATTCATATTTCTGTTCGTTTTTTTATCATTATACTTTATTATTATTATTATTGTGACTAGTATCATCATCATTATTATTGTTATTGAGAGTTAGATTATTATTAATGTCACTTCAATCTTTGTTGCTGTTATTCCTGATATAATTTCTATCATTGTTGTTAGTATGATCATCATCATCATCATAGTTATCATCGTAAGTTTTACTACAAGAATAACCTCAGCAATAACGTTGTTATAATGATCATGTCTTTGCACTTGTCTCCCATTTTACATAAATAAGATTTGAGATTAAATCCTCAGTCTTTGATAATATATATATACATGTGGACGTACTTTGTTATAATCTATATTTAGTTATAAATTTTGAAGTAGATAAAGAAAGTGTTAAGTATTCTTAAGAATTTGTCAAAGTTAATGGACAGATGAACAAAAACGGCAAGACTAGGTTAAATAAATTCAAAAACTAAAAAGCTTATAGAAATATAGATAAAAGCATGCACTATTAACCCCCCCCCCCCCACTATCATTATTAAAACATTATCAGCATTATTATCATAAACATTATTATTCCTTGAAAAATTTGGTCATTATGATTATTTGTTCGTATTAGCATTACCATTATTACCCGATTTTGTTCTTGTAATTATTGCTATCATCATTACTGCCATTCTTGTTCTTATCATCTATTGTATATTCGTATCAGTATTATTATTAACATCTTTATTGTCATTAGTATTAGAAACAAATCAAAGATTACCATAATATAGATGTACTTTTTCGCATAATACATGTTTTTTCTTTTAATAAAAACACGGAAGAGGAAAAGATGAAGAGAGACTCTTTTTATCTTAAACAAAAGTTTTATGAAAGTAGACCTAGTACAAAAACTATATTTATTATTCTAGCTTGTGGAGAGAGCAGGTATCTAGAGTTGTTATAATCATCAACATAAACTGCATTTCCTGCCATTTTGTGTCTCTGTTCATTGATCACTTTTAGTAACTTATGAAGGAGAGAGAGAGAGAGAGAGAGAGAGAATTAAAGAGCGAAGACAAGTTTTGGAATCATTTTTTACTTATGAAAAGATAGCTTGAACTATGATTTATTTATGAAATACATAGTTTGTTGACGTTAATTATATATTGATAAACTAATTTCAGATGATGAACAGGATATATTTCAATACTAAAATTAACCTAATAACTCGTATTTCTTTAATAGAAACAGAATATTTACATTTAATATCCTTATCAACGAGAATGTAAATAGCGGGAATGATTCTACTTAAAATCATGAAGATGATTAAATGAATGAAAAAAAATGAACAACGACATACCTATTAAGAAAGAAAATCAAATTAAAAGGAAAGGAAAACGTGGCACAATTATGATATTGAGAGAGATTGAGATGCATAAGGACCAATTTCCGAAGTCTTTACTCAGAGAGGGAGAGAGAGAGGAAAAGGAAGAGAAAGCGCGATATTGGTTGCGAGAAAGAGGGGGAGGGAGGGAGATTTAAAATAAATGAGATAAGGAGAGAAAAAAAAAGGGGGGGGGAAGAGGGGGAAACCAAGAGACAGAAAATGAGAAAGACAGGAGGGGGAAGGGGGTGAAACAGTCAGAAAGGATGTAAGGAAGAGTAAGATAAAGTATGGGGAAAGAGGGAAACGGAGATAAATAGAAAGACAGAGAAAGAGAGAGAGAGAAAATGAAAAAGAGAGAAAGTCGAAGGGAAAGCACGATATTGTTTGAGAGAGGGGGTGGAGAGAGAAAGAAGGGAGAGAGACAGAAGTAGAGAGTGAAAGAAAGACAGAGGAAGGAGATAGAGAGAGTGGGGGGAGAGGAAGGGGAAGGGGGTGAAACAGTCAGACAGAAGATAGGAATGAAGAAAAAGTCAGATAAAGGACAGAGAGGAAGAGAAAAAGGAATAACAAATATTTGTTTAACATGAGCAGATGTATTGCGTTTAATAGCCTCATTCACGAAAATGTAAATAACCCGAATAGTTCTACTTACAATTATTTAGATCATTAAATGAAAAAAACAACAATAACAACGACCTACCTATTAAGGATGGAAATCAAGTAAAAAAGGAAAGAAAAATCTTTCATCGGGAAAAGTTAACAGGTGCCCTTGGCACTTGCTCGTGTTTGGCGGTTGACGAGCGTTCTCTTGGGAGATAACGTCCCCCTCTCGAGGTCAAAGGTCACTCCGGTCGGCAGTCACGCAGCACAGGCCTCTGGATTATAAGTTGGTTCAGATCTGCATGAGGTTCTGGTTGGTCCGATAATTTTGATAACGTTTGATAGCTTATTAACCAAATGTTATCAAAAAAATAATTGTTTTGCAATCATAATATATATCAGTATAAAAAAACACTGCTTAAAAGATAATAAATATATATATAGAAAACTCATTGGGCATTTCAAGAAGTATATGAATATAACATCAATATAAATGTTAGATAAATATTGTCCAAAGCAAAAGTTGAACTAACGAAAAGAAATGACCGTATTAATACATACTTCATTACTGACGACTCTCAAAATCTTCGGTATTATTTTATTTTGAAGAGGAAGCAGATATCTGTAAAGCAATGATTGCTATCGCTGTTGTTAATGGTTACAGAACAGTTCTAAAATTGCCATGCGGTTTATGCCCCTATGGTATCTGCCATGAAAACAAGATCAGCTGCTGTTACCGAGCGACCCCGCATAGCCACCCGCACCACATGGCCCCACATTCAGCCCCTAACATGTGTTTCCGCATCACCCACAGGACTTCCTTGTGTCCCGCGCTCACCAAACGCCGATAGGATGTCAACGACCACATAGCTAGAGCCAAAGGAAACCACAACCACTACAGGAGAGGCAGGACAACACTCACTGCCATAGAGATCACATCCATTAGCAACACATGCAACAGCAGACTCAGATGTGGCTGTGTCTGCAACGTGTACGTACCTATTCTATTATATTATTATTATCATTATTGTGATTTGCGAGTAGTTAATATGTTAATACTGTTATGAATTTATATTCTAATAATTATATTGTATTGGCAGGTTTTGACCACTATTAATAAAGAGGGAGAGAATTAAAGAGCGAAGATAAGTTTTGTAATTCTTTTTTATTCATAATAAAAAGATGACATTTTGTGTGGGCAAGGATGTGATTGTGTGTGTGTGAGTAACAATGAACTTAACATATGTTGTTGATATATTTGCATGAGTGAAATCAGGAAGAGGAAGAGCGAGAGAGAGAAGGAAAAAGGAAGAGAAAGCGCGATATTTTTTGAGAGAAAGAGGAGGAGGGAGATATAAAATGAATGAGATTAAGGGAGAGAAAGGGGGAGGGAGAAATAAATAAATGAGATAAAGTGAGAGAAAGGGAGAGGAAGATAAAGAAAGCGGGAGGGAGAGAGAGAGAGGAAACAAGGAGGGAGAAAAAGAGATAGAAAAGGAAATATAGAGGAAGGGGAAGGGGGTGAAACAGTCAGACAGAAGATAGGAAGTAAGGAAGAGTAAGATATAGCATGGGGGAGAGGGAAAGGGAAGTAAACAGAAAGAGAGAGAGAGATAATAAAAATGGGAGTGGAAGGGAAAGCACGATATTGTTTGGGAGAGGGGGTGGAGAGAGAAAGAAGGGGGAGAGATAGAAAAAGAAAGAGCCAAATAGAGTGAAAGATAAATAGAAGGAGAGAGAGAAAGAAAGAGAGACAGAGAAATGAGAGAGAGAGGGGGGGGGGGGATTAAGTAAGAGTCAGATAAAGGACAGAGAGGAAGAGTGAAAGAAAAAGAAATAACGAATATTTGTT
The DNA here is from genome assembly GCA_017312705.2 of Penaeus japonicus. Lineage (NCBI taxonomy): Eukaryota > Metazoa > Arthropoda > Malacostraca > Decapoda > Penaeidae > Penaeus > Penaeus japonicus. The sequence continues at coordinate 44,391 of BOPN01007263.1, read as the reverse complement.
CAACGTAAGCAGATTAATTACGTTTAATAGCCTTATAAACGAAAATGCAAATAACCTGAACAATCCTACTTATAATTATTAAGATGATTAAATGAAGAAATTAGAACGACGACATACCTATTAAGAAAGGAAATCAAATGAAAAAGAAAGGAAAACGAGGTAAAATTATGATAATGAAAGAGTTGAAAGCATTACCCCCCCCCTCCCCTCCCACCCCCCGACCCTATAAGGACGCGGGCACTTGTCCGATTTCCGACATAGTCAATCCCTGGCGAACTCCAACATAATAACGATGGCATAATGATCATATTCGTCATTAATTCAAGTCTTTTGATTTTAAGTTCTCAGTCAGTTTCTATATAAAATTTTCTTAGTTCTGAAGAGTAGGGCTTCTTTTACCAGCTGTAATATTTTTCATTGTATGAAGAGGACAAACAAGACCAGTCATCATTAATCAAAATGAGAAAATATTCAGTGTAACTCACTATTATTGAAGTCATAAGTCTAAATCACTTAATAGACAAAGAAATTAAATAGCGAGAAGTGTGTGTTATAAGTAAACAAACAGATGGACGAAAAAAAAAAAAAAAATAGACGAAAAACACCGATGATTGAATATATACAATCAACCCTCAAACACTATTGTATGTATATATATATATATATATATATATATATATATATATATATATATATATATGCATATATACATATAAATATATATATATATATATATATATATATATATATATATATATATATATATATATGTGTGTGTCTCCCCTCTTAACGTAAAAAAAAAAATCTTTAATTTGAAATCTCATTCATCTACTATACATAATAATAGAGCTTTGGCTTTAAATTATATTTTTAGAAGAAAAAATAATTCTATATTATTTAAACAAAAGTATAAAAAAAAAATTAAAAAAAAAAAAAAAAAAAAAAAAAAAAAACAGAGAAGTAGGTAAATATTCAATAAAAAAAAACGATAGATATTTATCGTAAATATGGACAGAATGGAATAAATGAAGAGACAAGTGTGAATGAATGAATGAATGAATTGACAGATATTTATAATGGATTTATGATATTATACATAGTTAACCCTTCAAACATTATTTCATTATCATGAGAATATCATCTTGAACATTATTATAAATATTGTTGTTATTACTTTCGACAAACATTATTGCTATTACTATCATTAACAAAAATACTAATTCATTATTACGTGTATTATAATTATTATTGCTGTTAGCAATTCCTTTATCAATATTAACATTAATATTGTTTGTAATTATAATTTAATGGCTATTATCATATTAAGATTATCATTATTAGTAGTATCACTAGTATATTTATCTTAAATTCAAATATTCTTGCTATTGTTGTTATAATTCTTCCTATTACTATCAATATTCGTATTAACCTCATTATTATTGTTAGTATTTCCATTGTTATTTCTGTCAACATTTTTTTGGTAGTTGTTATAACTAATGTTATTATTCATAACATTGTTGTCATAATTATGAACAATATCATTATCATTATCAATGTTAATAATGTCATCATCATCATTTTCATCATCACTGATATTGTCACCATTACTATTATCATTATCATTATTATCATCTTTATTATCATTATCACTATTATATACCTATACCATCATCACTATAATGTTATTATCATTAGATTATTATTTCTATTATGATTACCATAAACACGATCAATATCATCTTAATTATTGTTGAAATCATTTCCATCATTACCAGTATTATCCACATTTTCATTGTTATTATCATTTACTATCCTTATTATTATAATCATCATTATGATTAATATTATCATTATTACCATTATCATTATTATTATTATTATCATTATTATTATCATTATCATTGTTATTATCATTATACAGATAAGTATACTGAAAAATATATATAAAAATCCATGTAAAATAAATCTTCCATACCGTTGTTGTTATTAATAATAAATTATCATTATCATTGTTTTGTTACGACCATTGTGATTATCATTATCATCATAATTATTGTCACTATCGTTATTATTATTATTGTAGTTACTTTTATCATTATCACTATTATTATAATGATGTCATTGTCATTTCAGATAGAACATTATTCACTTCATTGTTATTATTATCATTATCGTCAATATTATTAACATTACTATCATTATTTTTATCACTATTGCTATTGTATCAATGTTATCCTAATTACTAAATGTCATTATAATGATTATCTCTATCAACATCATCACCACTATCACCATTATCAATTGCATTTAGATTATTACTATTGCCATTATCCTTATCAACATTGCCTTTATGGCAAATTATCAGAATGGCACCGCGTTACCCCCCCCCCCTCCCCCTCCCCTCATAACCCCACAATCAGAATAGTAGAAATAGTAGGATAGTATGAATATAGTGTAGATAGTATATTATGAATCAAAGTAAGATAGTTAGAGAAGGCATTAAGATGGTCAGGATTTTTAACCTTTATCTTTGCATAGATAAGCACTAGAAATGACATAAGTATTGTTTTTTCTTTGTATTTGTATTTTTTTTTCTTACTCCTTACTTTCTTCTTATTCATATTTCTATTCCTTTTTTATCATAATACTTTATTATTATTATTATTATTGTGACTAGTATCATCATCATTATCATTGTTATTGACAATTAGATAATTATTCATTTCATTTCAATCTTTGTTGCTGTTATTCCTGATATAATTTCTATTATTGTTGTTAGTATGATCATCATCATCATAGTTATCATCGTAATTTTTACTACAAGAATAACCTCAGCAATAGCGTTGTCATAATGATCACATCTTTGTACTTGTCTGCCATTTTACATAAATAAGATTTGAGTTTAAATCCTCAGTCTTTGATAATAAATATTCATGTGGCTGATGGATATTATAAAATAACTTGTATTCATAATTTTGAAATTGGATAAGAAAAGTGATAAGTACCCTTTGAATTTCTTCAAAATAAATAGACAGAATGAATAAAAAGGCAAGTTTGGGGTAAAAAAAAATGAAGAACTAAAAAGCTTATAGAAATATATATAAAAGCATGCAATATCAACCCTTCAACTATCATTATTGAAACATTATCAGCATTATTATCATGAACATTATTATTCCTTGAAAAATTTGGTCATTATGATTATTTGTTCGTATTAGCATTACCATTATTTACCAGATTTTGTTATTGTAATTATTGCTATCATCATTACTGTCATTCTTGTTCTTATCATCTACTATATATTAATATCAATATTATTATTAACATCTTTATTGTCATTAGTAATAGAACCAAATCAAAGGTTACCATAAGATAGATATAGTTTTTCGCATAATACATGTTTTGTTTTTGTTTTTCTTTTAATAAAAACACGGAAAAGGAAAAGATGAAGAGAAACTCTTTTTATCTTAATCAAAAGTTTTATGAAAGTAGACTTAGTACATAAACTATATTAATTATTCTAGCTTGTGGAGAGAGCAGGTATCTAGAGTTGTTATAACCATCAACATAAACTGCATTTCCTGCCATCTTGTGTCTCTCTGTTAATTGGTCACTTTTAGTAACTTATGTAGAAGAGAGAGAGAATTAAAGAGCGAAGACAAGTTTTGGAATCATTTTTTACTCATAAAAAGATAGCTTGAATTATGATTGATTTATTAAATACATAGTTTGTTGACGTTAATTATATATTGATTAATTCATTTCAGATGATGAACAGGATATTTTTCAATACTAAAATTAACCTAATAACTCGTATTTCTTTAATATAAACAGATTAGTTACATTTAATATCCTTATCAACGAGAATAATTCTACTTAAAATCATGAAGATGATTAAATGAATAAAGAAATTTGAACAACGACATACCCATTAGAAAAATCAAATTAAAAGGAAAGGAAAACGTGGCACAATTATGATATTGAAAGACTTTGAACGTTTCCCCCCATTACTCCACCTGCACAGATCAGCAATACCGATGGCATGGATAGCCTTTTATCTTGGTGTTTGTATCCTTATTTTATGATGATGTGATATTTAATTCCTCAGTCATTTTTATCTATAAAATTATATAATTAACAAGTACTTCATTTTAGGTAGCTAGCTGTTATCTTAGTTCTCCGCTTTCTTCTTTCGAGAATCAAGTTTTTCATCTTTTCGCTTACTCTACTGCACTGTAGACGTAAATAATTATCATGATATAACGGAAAGTCATTTAAAAGTATATTTATCGAGGTCGAAATTAGTTAATATATGAATAAAACTATTCAGTATTTACCCTAAGTATAAGACCAACATTGTTTCAGTATTAAGATCATAATTATTATCCTAATCCTTGTTGTTCCTACTTTTTAAAAGTATTATCATTTTCCTATGATCAGTAGTATTTTCATTATCATTATTGCTGTTAGCATTTCGATTACTGATAATATCTATACCGCTTTTATACTTGCAATATTTGCTGTTGTCATCATTAAACTTGTCGTTCTTAGTATCACTATCATTATTATCATATTGTCTTTATCATTGTGTTCTTATTATTACATAGTAGTATTTCTTAATTTAATTATCATCATATCACCACCATCGTTGTTATTGTCATTATAACTGCAACATAACAGCAACAGCGATGGCATAATGATCATATTCATCTTCCAATTTTACGTCTGTCATTAATTCAAGTTTTTTGGTTCTAAGTTCTCAGTCAGTCTCGATATATAATTTTCTTGGTTCTGAGTAAGTCTTTCGTTTGCTAGTTTCAATATTTTTCATTGTAGGAAGAGGCAAATAAGGCTATTAATCATTACTAAAATAAACCATTTAGTGTAACTCACTATTAATGAAGTCATATGTCTAAATCACTTAATACACAAAGAAATTAACTAATAAGAAGTGTGTATTATAAGTAAACAAACAGATGGACAAATAATAGACTCCTGTAGAAAATAAATAAATAAATAGACGAAGAACACCGATGATTAAATATATACAAAATTACCCCTCAGAACTATTGATTATATTAGGGCCAATGTTATGAATATCATTATGATAATAACTATTAGTATTGTTATAAATATTGTTGCTATTATTAATATAATTTTGTTTTCATCACTATCATAATCATCATAAGTATTACGCCATAACTGTCATTGCAATGAAAATAATACCAATAAAAGCAATATAAATGCAATCTATCGAGGTATAAAAAAGAAAGATAAATTTAAGTGTAAATTTTGCATTAATAATAATTGCCAAGTTTAAATCGAAACATTTTCTTTGAAAAAAATATATAGAGATATCAGCAATATGCAATCCAGATACTCCTTATAATTAGAGTGAGGAGTAACTAAAACAAGTAAGTTATTCAATAAGTGGATAAGTAGATTGAATAACGGTAAGAATGTGCCGTTTAAGTTTATAGGTAGACGACCAGAAAAAGTAGATAGATAGATAGATACGTTTAAATGAATGAATGTGTGAATTCACAGACAGGTATATAGATGGATAGATAACACATAATCATATGAACACGACACACTTTATCCTTATCAATAATAGAAGTATTATCACTATTATTAGTATTTTTATGATCATCATTGTTATTCTTATTACCATTATCATCATCATAATTTTTATTGCTCTCATTATCATTTTTACTGCTATTATTACCATTTCATTACTATCATTATCATTTGATATCATTATCCTCATTATCATTATCATTGGATGAATAAATAGACAAGAACATATACAAAAAAAAAAAAAAAAAATGATAATAAAAATAATAATAAAATTAAAAATAGAAAATAAACATATGAAGTCAACCCTCGAAACAATATATCAGAATTATTAAGCTATAATTATCAGCATTATCACTGTTGTTCTGGATTCGTAACTGTCATATTTATTTGTATGATCTTTATTGTTCTTTTTATCATTATTATTAAGTATTGGTATTATCATCATTAATATAATTTTTCTTATATACTAGTTTTATTATCATATTATCATTATCATTTTTATTACTGTTATATCATTACAGAGATCATCATCATTATAATTAGCATTAGCATCATTGTTGTTTCCGGTATCATCATTATTATCATAATTGTTGTTATCATCATCATCATCATCGTTGCTATTGTCTTTATTACTACAACTGTAACAACAATTATATCGAAGGCCTCATAACTCCTATCTTGGTATGTGTCGTCCCGCACTTATGTAAAAAAAAAAAAATAATAATAATAATAATTTAAAACCTCGGTCAATTATTATATATGATCATTGAGCTTGGGCTTTAATTAAGTTACATTTGTAGAAAAAAAATCTATATTTAAACAAAAGTATATAAGATTATATATATATATATATAAACATACCAAAGACTGAAGTAAGCAGGTAAATATTCAATAAATACCGATAGATATTTATAGTAAATATGAACAGAATGAAATAAATGAAGAGACAATTGTGAATGAATGAATTGACAGTTATTTATAATGGATTTATTATATCATACATAGTTAACCCTCCAAACACTATTTCATTATCATGAGAATATCAATATGAACATTATTATAATCATTGTTGTTATTACATTTGACAAATATTGTTACTCTTACTATCATTATTAACAATACTTTTTCATTATTACGTGTATCATGATTATCATTATTGCTGTTAGCACTTCCTTTATCAATATTATCATTAACAGTGTTTGCAATTGTTATTGTGGCTATTATCACATTAAGATTATCATTATTAGTAGTATCACTCATATATTTATATTTAATTCAAATATTCTTTCTATTGTTGTTATAATTCTTCCTATTACTATCAATATTCGTATTAAACTCATTATTGTTATTAGTATTTCCATAGTTATTTCTGTCAACATTTTTTAGTAATTGTTATGACTAATGTTATTCATATCATTGTTGTCATCATTATCAACAATATCATTATCATTATCAATGTTAATGATATCATCATCATCATCATGTTCATCCTCATTGCTATTGTCACTCTTATCCATTCTTCATCATTATTATCTTGATTATCATTATCACTATTATATACCTATATCATCATCACTGTATTATTATCATTATTAAATTATTATTTCTATTATGATTACCATAAACACGATCAATATCATCTTAATTATTGATGAAATCATTCCCATCATTACCAGTATTATTCACATTATCATTGTTATAATCATTTACTACCCTTATTATTATAATCATCATTATGATTAGCATAATTATCATTATTACCATTATCATTATTATTATCTTTATCATTATTATTATTATCATTATCATTGTTATTATCATTATACAGACAAGAATACTGAAAAAAATATATAAAAATCCATATGAAATAAATCTTCCGTACTGTTGCTATTCATAATAAATTATCATTATCACTATTTTTATCACCATTGTGATTATCATTATGATCATAATCATTATCACTATCGTTATCATTATTACTGTAGTTATCATTATCATTATCACTATTACTATAATGATGTCATTGTCATTTCAGATAGAACATTATTCACGTCATTGTTATTATTATCATTATCATCAGTATTATTAACATTACTATTATTAATAATCTCACTATCGCTATTGTATCAATATTTCTATAATTACTAAATATTATTATAATGATTATCTCTATCAACATCATCACCATTATCACCATTATCATTTGCATTTAGATTATTACTATTGCCATTATCCTTATCCACATTGCCATTATGGCAAATTATCAGAATGGCACCGCGTTACCCTCCCCCCCTCCCCCTCCCCTCATAATCCCACAATCAGAATAGTAGAAATAGTAGGATAGTATGAATGTTGAATAGATAGAATACTACAGATAGACCGGATAGTTGAAGGAGGCATTAAGAAGGTCAGGATTTTTAACCTTTATCTTTGCATAGATAAGCACTAGAAATGACATAAATATCGTTTTTTCTTTGCTTTTTTTCTTACTCCTTACTCCCTTCTTATTCATATTTCTGTTCGTTTTTTTATCATTATACTTTATTACTATTATTATTGTGACTAGTATCATAATCATTATTATTGTTATTGAGAGTTAGATTATTATTAATGTCACTTCAATCTTTGTTGCTGTTATTCCTGATATAATTTCTATCATTGTTGTTAGTATGATCATCATCATCATCATAGTTATCATCGTAAGTTTTACTACAAGAATAACCTCAGCAATAACGTTGTTATAATGATCATGTCTTTGTACTTGTCTCCCATTTTACATAAATAAGATTTGAGTTTAAATCCTCAGTCTTTGATAATATATATATACATATGGACGTACTTTATGTTATAATCTATTAGTTATAAATTTTGAAGTAGATAAAGAAAGTGTTAAGTATTCTTAAGAATTTGTCAAAGTTAATGGACAGATGAACAAAAACGGCAAGTCTAGGTTGAATAAATTCAAGAACTAAAAAGTTTATAGAAATATAGATAAAAGCATGCACTATTAACCCCCCAACTATCATTATTAAAACATTATCAGCATTATTATCATAAACATTATTACTTGAACAATTTGGTCATTATGATTATTTGTTCGTATTAGCATTACCATTATTTACCAGATTTTGTCCTTGTAATTATTGCTATCATCATTACTGCCATTCTTGTTCTTATCATTTATTGTATATTAATATCAATATTATTATTAACATCTTTATTGTCATTAGTATTAGAAACAAATAAAAAATTACCATAAGATAGATGTACTTTTTCGCATAATACATGTTTTTTTCTTTTATTAAAAACACGGAAGAGGAAAAGATGAAGAGAGACTCTTTTTATCTTAAACAAAAGTTTTATGAAAGTAGACCTAGTACAAAAACTATATTTATTATTCTAGCTTGTGGAGAGAGCAGGTATCTAGAGTTGTTATAATCATCAACATAAACTGCATTTCCTGCCATTTTGTGTCTCTGTTCATTGATCACTTTTAGTAACTTATGAAGGAGAGAGAGAGAGAGAGAGAGAGAGAATTAAAGAGCGAAGACAAGTTTTGGAATCATTTTTTACTTATGAAAAGATAGCTTGAACTATGATTTATTTATGAAATACATAGTTTGTTGACGTTAATTATATATTGATAAACTAATTTCAGATGATGAACAGGATATATTTCAATACTAAAATTAACCTAATAACTCGTATTTCTTTAATAGAAACAGAATATTTACATTTAATATCCTTATCAACGAGAATGTAAATAGCGGGAATGATTCTACTTAAAATCATGAAGATGATTAAATGAATGAAAAAAAATGAACAACGACATACCTATTAAGAAAGAAAATCAAATTAAAAGGAAAGGAAAACGTGGCACAATTATGATATTGAGAGAGATTGAGATGCATAAGGACCAATTTCCGAAGTCTTTACTCAGAGAGGGAGAGAGAGAGGAAAAGGAAGAGAAAGCGCGATATTGGTTGCGAGAAAGAGGGGGAGGGAGGAAGATTTAAAATAAATGAGATAAGGAGAGAAAAAAAAAGGGGGGAGAAGAGGGGAAACCAAGAGACAGAAAATGAGAAAGACAGGAGGGGAAGGGGGTGAAACAGTCAGAAAGGATGTAAGGAAGAGTAAGATAAAGTATGGGGAAAGAGGGAAACGGAGATAAATAGAAAGACAGAGAAAGAGAGAGAGAGAAAATGAAAAAGAGAGAAAGTGGAAGGGAAAGCACGATATTGTTTGAGAGAGGGGGTGGAGAGAGAAAGAAGGGAGAGAGACAGAAGTAGAGAGTGAAAGAGAGACAGAGGAAGGAGATAGGGAGAGGAGGGGGAAGGGGGTGAAACAGTCAGACAGAAGATAGGAATGAAGAAAAAGTCAAATAAAGGACAGAGAGGAAGAGAAAAAGAAATAACAAATATTTGTTTAATATAAGGAGATTTATTACGTTTAATAGCCTTATCAAAGAAAATGCAAATAACCCGAATAGTTCTACTTACAATTATTAAGATGATTAAATAAAAAAAAAAAAAAACAACGACATACCTATCAAGGATAGAAATCAAATAAAAAAGGAAAGAAAAGTCTTTCCTCGGGAAAAGTTAACAGGTGCCCTTGGCACTTGCTCGTGTTTGGCGGTTGACGAGCGTTCTCTTGGGAGATAACGTCCCCCTCTCGAGGTCAAAGGTCACTCCGGTCGGCAGTCACGCAGCACAGGCCTCTGGATTATAAGTTGGTTCAGATCTGCATGAGGTTCTGGTTGGTCCGATAATTTTGATAACATTTGGTAACATTAACCAAATGTTATCAAAAAATGAATTGTTTTGCAATCATAATATATATCAGTATAAAAAAACACTGCTTAAAAGATAATAAATATATATATAGAAAACTCATTGGGCATTTCAAGAAGTATATGAATATAACATCAATATAAATGTTAGATAAATATTGTCCAAAGCAAAAGTTGAACTAACGAAAAGAAATGACCGTATTAATACATACTTCATTACTGACGACTCTCAAAATCTTCGGTATTATTTTATTTTGAAGAGGAAGCAGATATCTGTAAAGCAATGATTGCTATCGCTGTTGTTAATGGTTACAGAACAGTTCTAAAATTGCCATGCGGTTTATGCCCCTATGGTATCTGCCATGAAAACAAGATCAGCTGCTGTTACCGAGCGACCCCGCATAGCCACCCGCACCACATGGCCCCACATTCAGCCCCTAACATGTGTTTCCGCATCACCCACAGGACTTCCTTGTGTCCCGCGCTCACCAAACGCCGATAGGATGTCAACGACCACATAGCTAGAGCCAAAGGAAACCACAACCACTACAGGAGAGGCAGGACAACACTCACTGCCATAGAGATCGCATCCATTAGCAACACATGCAACAGCAGACTCAGATGTGGCTGTGTCTGCAACGTGTACGTACCTATTCTATTATATTGTTATTATCATTATTATGATTTGCGAGTACTTAATATGTTAATACTGTTATGAATTTATATTCTAATAATTATATTGTATTGGCAGGTTTGACCCACTATTAATAAAAGAGGGAGAGAATTAAAAGGGGAAGGTAAGTTTTGTAATTCTTTTTTATTCAGAATAAAATTACGACATTTTGTGTGGGCAAGGATGTGATTGTGTGTGTGTGCATGAGTAACAATGAACTTAACATAATGTCGTTGATTTATTTGCATGAGTGAAATCAGGAAGAGGAAGAGCGAGAGAGAAAGAGAATGAAAAAGGAAGAGAAAGCGCGATATTTTTTTGAGAGAAAGAGGAGGAGGGAGATATAAAATGAATTAGATTAAGGGAGAGAAAGGGGGAGGGAGAAATAAATAAATGAGATAAAGTGAGAGAAAGGGAGAGGAAGATAAAGAAAGCGGGAGGGAGAGAAAGAGAGAGGGAAACAAGGAGGGAGGAAAAGAGATAGAAAAGGAAATAAAGAGGAAGGGAAATGGGGTGAAACAGTCAGACAGAAGATAGGAAGTAAGGAAGAGTAAGATATAGCATGGGGGAGAGGGAAAGGGAGATAAACAGAGAGAGAGAGAAAGATAATGAAAATGGGAGTGGAAGGGAAAGCACGATATTATTTGAGAGAGGGGGTAGAGAGAGAAAGAAGGGGAGAGATAGAAAATGAAAGAGGTAAATAGAGTAAAAGAGATGAATAGAAGGAGAGAAAGAAAGAAAGAGAGACAGAGGAAGGAGAGAGAGAGAGTAGGTATTAAGTAAGAGTCAGATAAAGGACAGAGAGGAAGAGTGAAAGAAAAAGAAATAACGAATATTTGTTCAACGTAAGCAGATTAATTACGTTTAATAGCCTTATTAACAAAAATGCAAATAACCTGAACAATCCTACTTATAATTATTAAGATGATTAAATGAAGAAATTAGAACGACGACATAATTATTAAGAAAGGAAATCAAATGAAAAAGAAAGGAAAACGTGACAAAATTATGATAATGAAAGCGTTGAAACCGCTCTCCCCCCCCCCCCCCCCCGCCACCTGCACTGATAAGCAATACCGATGGCATGGTTAGCCTTTTATCTTGGTATTTGTATCCTTATTTTATGGAGAAGATGTAATTCTTAATTCCTCAGTCATTACTATATATAAATTATGTAATTTACAAAACAAGCATAAATCCTTATATATTATAACGAAAAATATTTTTTAAATGTATATTCATCTAGGTTGAAATTAATTAATATATGAATAAAACCGTTCAGTATTTACCCTAAGTATAAGACCAACATTGTTTCAGTATTATCATAATAAGCATTATTATCTTAATCCTTGTTGTTCCTACTTTTTAAAAGTATTATAATTTTCCTATAATTAGTAGTATTTTCATTATCATTATTGCTGTTAGCATTTCGATTACTGATAATATCTATACCGCTTTTATCGTTGCAATTTTTGCTGTTGTCATTATTAAGCTTGTCATTATTAGTATCACTATAATTATTATTTTTATTATCATATTGTTATCATTATCCTCGTTTTTATCATTACATATTATTATTTCTTATTACGTATTAGTATTTCTAAATTTAATTATCATCACTACCACCACCATCATCCTATCATCATCCTTGTTATTGTCATTATAACTACAACATAACAGCAATAGCGATGGCATAATGATCATATTCGTATTCCAATTTTTCGTGTCATTAATTTAAATCTTTTGGTTCTAAGTTCTCAGTCAGTTTTAATATAAAATTTTCTTAATACTTAGGAGTAACTCTTCTTGAGGATTCAAATTTTTCATTTTATAGAGGCAAATAAGACTATTAATCATTAAATAAACCATTTAGTGTAACTCACAATTATTGAAGTCAAATGTCTAAATCACTTAATAGACAAAGAAATTAAGTAGCGAGAAGTGTGTTATAAATAAACAAACAGATGAACAAAGAATACTACTGTATGAAAAAAAAAAAAATAGATTAACACCGATGATTATTTATATACAAAATCAACTCTGCAAACACCGCTAGTTTTATTAGGACTAATATTATCAATATCATTATGATAATAACTATTAGTATTATCAACATTGTTAATATTATTATCATTATTGTCATTATCCTTTTTGTTTTTATTGTTATTACGTATTGGTAGAAGTAGGATTGCCATGATGATCATTATCATTGTTATTAGCATTCGGATTATCATTCACAGACAGGTATATAGATAGATAGATAATCATATGAACACGACACTCACTTATATTAATAATTGTAGTATCATCACTATTATTAGTATTTCTATGATCATCATTGTTATTCTTATTGCCATTATTATTATCATCATAATTTTTATTGCTATCATTATCATAATAGCAACAAAAGTATTATCATTTTCATTGCTATTATTATCATTTCATTACTATCATTATCATTTTATTGATATCATAATCATCATTATCATTAATATTATCATTATCTTTATTATCATCATATATTAGTATTATCATCATTAATACTATAATGGCTGCTATCAGTATGATCATCCTCGTTATTAACATTAGCATTAGACTTATTAACATTACAATTGTCATTAATATTACCATCATCGTTATTATCATTATTATCCATTTCATCATTATCGCTGTTGCTGTAATCATTATTTTTAATATTATTATAATTTTTCATTCTTATTATCATTATTATTATTCATTTTAACATTATTATTGTTGCATTCATTTTATGTTTATTGTCATCATTATCACTATTATTTCTATCCTTTTTATTATCATTGTTAGTGCTTTTACTATTACTGTTATCCTTATTGTTATCAATACTATCATATATGTTATTGTTAGTATGATCATTATAATCATTATATCTTTATTATCCTTATCATTATTATCACTATTATCATTTTTATTTTCATTATCATTATCACTATCATCATAATCCTTATTACTGCCATCATCATTAATAGTAGTAATAGTATTACCATCACCATCACATCATCATCATCATTATCATAATAATAACAATAATTGTTTTGATATTTTTCTTTAAATATTTGTTCCCATTATACGTTAAAATTCAAAAATCTTCAGTATTTTTTTTTTTTTCCTCTTGCTATAGCCATTAAGATTGCTTTCATGATTTATATATCTTTTTAAATGTCAATTATATGAGTTGGTGAGGATGTGGACAAATAATTTAGCTCATGGCGAATCTAATAAACCTTGTAATTATACAGATGAATGACTAAAATTGATTGCCGAGTTACTATGCATATTAATGAATGAATTTATAGCATATGTCCCGTCA